>PVHY01015805.1:0-35218 GCA_004024945.1 Uropsilus gracilis
AAGGGAAGGGAAGGGAAGGGAAGGGAAGGGAAGGGAAGGGAAGGGAAGGGAAGAGAAATCTCCTCTGAGTTTGAAATAACCTGTGTTCCAAAAACCTTTTAGAAGAAAGAAAATATAGTCTGCTGTTAATGGGGTCTGAATTTATGGTATTGAACAAATGCAGTTATTTACATGCCCTTTGCTCCCTATTACACAATCAGTAGTGGAAGGAATAATTTACAGACTTCTCTTTCCCTGGAAAGGCTGTCAAGCAAGCTCAACAGCTAATGAACAGCTGAAAAAAAATGGTCTCATCTGTACAAAAATTAGTAACGGTTGGACACATCAAAAAGCAGACCAGATTTATTACTTATTCACCATATAAATGGTTACCATTTCAGAAATATTTCCAGTAACTATCCATGCATATAATGTTAACATTGTTCTTATGGCAAGAGAGGCTTATATTGTGAAGAAAAATTGTGCAAAATCTTAGGGACACTTCTGTTACTGTTAGAAATAATTGCAGAGACTTGTGAATAGAAATCCAATTGTCTGAGTTTCAGATACTCTCAGCATTATTTTTCCTTTAGCAACCCTGCCCTAGTTTCTTTAATAAGAATACTAAGTCCATGTTATTTAAGGTGTCATATATTAATTGGATATGAAAAATGCTCAGCGACTTGTTTGAGGTCTGATGGATGTCTTTCCATGGCAAACACAGTCCTCTATTACTTGCAGCAGTCAATTAAAATTTGGGTCTCCCAAGTTTCCAAGCAGAGACTTGATCTGATAACTCATCGTTAGTTTACATTGTAATCACAGAAAATCATTCCTGAAGACATTTAATTTTCAGTGCTAGAGGCTTTCTTGCTCAAAGGTTTAGGGGCTTTATTTTGAGGGTTTTTTTTTTTTTTTTTAGTAATTAGAAAGTCTTACTTTGAAAATCAGTAATGGCATCACTGCCTGGTAAAGTAAAGGAACATTTAGTAAAAGGAAAAGAAAATAATGGTCGTTGTCACCATACTATTTGAGTGCTGCTGGGTGCAGTAAGAATTTCTTATACACTCCAGAGGGAAATAATGTAGTGGATTAAGTCTATTAGGTCAAATTGTGCTTCCTCTCCATCTTGTTTTAGAGGTATATTTATATGTAATATTCTTTACCAAAGCTGATTATATAATGTTGATTCATTAAAAACAAATATTTTTAAATCATTTCCTAAAAGAAAGTTTAAAAGTTGATCGATCATTTTATGAAAAAAATTATTCAAGGCAAATGGCCCATCTCTTAAAGTCAGAATTTCTTTGAATACACTATCAATTTCATAGCATTCTGATGTAATTGGTGACTGAATTTCAACTCTTTATATTATGTAGCATACATATTTTTACTATGACACTCCAGCTTCTATTTCTGTTCTACCATGAAATTAATAGGTTGTGAAAAAATACTATTCTCCACCTCTAAAGCAAATTGGTATTTTATCAAGTTAAATATGATTTTCTCGAGAGAATTACATAAAATGTACTCACCCTATGGATTCATGAAAAAATATAATTGAAAAAATTGACAAATTTCTGTCCTGGCATTCCCTATATCCTGTGTGTTACTTCTTTCTATCCCTTCACAGCTAAATTTTCTTTTAAAAATTCTCTTGTGCTCTCTGTTTCTTTAAGCCCATTCATGCCTTCCTTTTTCAATCTAGCATCTGTTCCTCCACCTACTTAAACTGCTCTTATTTAGGTCACTAACAGCCTCCAGATAGCTAGATCCAAAGGACATTTTTATATCTTTATTTTATTGCACTCTGAGGGTTTTAACAAAGTTGACAACTAGCCCCCACTTTCAATTTTCTTCTCCCTTAACTAATGTAACAAGATTCAGTCTCATTCTGAAAGTCTGTGTTTAAATGTCACCTCAGAGACTTTCTACGACCACACTATTTAGAATAGCAGCACTTGTCATACAAATTCTGCATTAATTTCTTTGATTTCCATATTTCAGAAATATAACCATGATTAATTTGTCTCCTTGATTATTGTTTATTTCCATTCTAGATTCTAAGTTTCTAAGCTTCACGAGAGCAAGGAATTGTTCTCTTTACCACTCAACTCTCTGTTCTTATAACAGTGACTTACACACACAAATGTGAGCACTTAGTAAACTGTAACTAATGAACTAAAGGAATGACTACTACTGAGTCCAAGACCCTTAAATCTAATTGGATATTTTCCACTTAGATATTTGAAAAGTACTTCAAATACTTTGAAAGTTTAAGTTGTAAAACAATATGAGTTGGACAATATGATCTTTGAATGCTTGTTACAAATTTAAATCCCTTCCATTCATTAGTCTTTTTCTCTAGAAAAAAAATATAAATAATTCCTGGGTGATGAGTTCTGTGAATTGCATTTCTCTTATCTGTTTGTGTCATCGTTATTAGTTCAAGAACTCCTGTTACTACTAACTGAACCAGCCTTTACTCCATTCAATCTATCCTTATCTGCATGAGTTTTCCAAAATACAAACTAACCAATTTTAATCCTTAGATAGAAATTCTTCACTATTTCACTAAAACTCCACAATGTAGAAATTTCATTTGCTAATCTGTGTCTTTATGACTTCTGTTCTTACCCTATTCAAGTTCCCTCCACATTTTTTTTATTTTATATTAGTACTTCAGTACTTATTTGCAAAATGCTCTTCATTGCTCTCTACTTTCATACATACTATTCTCTCACATGTCTCTCTTCCTAGTTGTCTAGCTCTCATTTCTCCCTTCCAATATGTCTAGCAAATAATCACTCACAACATCACTTCATATCACCTACTTGACATGGACTGTGCTAGGTGCAGAGAGCATTTTAGTGTGAAAAGAGAGATGCTCGCTCCCTTTCTGAAGCTAACAGGATGATGGTGAAGAGAGCATATGGAAAGACTATGGCATGAAGAAGACAGTCTTGTATGATGTTCTTTTAGAAGTCACTCATATTAAAATTATTAACTAAGGAAAATATCTATCCAAAGATACATGGAGAGATTAGTTTACATTTCATTTCATTACATTACATTATTTGCATTTTGATATAGGAATACACATAATGAAACTTCAAAAACCACATATGTGCTCATATTCTAATAATTCAGTAGATTAGTTCACATAATAGATTGACATTTTTAGTCTCACAAAGTTTAAAAATACAGTTATTAAAACATAATTTTGAGTTAATTATGTACTTCTATAAAACTCTCAAATTTGCAGAAGTTATATTTATTCACTTTCATGTTTAATCAAATGAAAAACCAAGTTTTATATTCTTGTTTGAGAAGCTTGGAAAGTAATAAATTTGTATTTTTATCAGCATTACCCTATTTCCATGTACTGCTTAAGGAGCCAATATGTCATAACACTTTAGAATAAGCAAATAAAATGTATGTTTATTTTTACCCTGAAGGAATAGTACAGTTTTGATATTTTGTGCATTGAACAATCCATCCTTTCTGTCCATATTTGTGAATCTCATCTTTATCTAAAGACTTACTCATTCTTACATTAAGAAAAATCTATAGAGAATATAAATGGAAATACATAAGTCAAAGTAGAGAGCTTTTATAATAACAAAATAGAGAAAAAAACATGATGAAAACTTTTTGGGAATCATTTATCTATTTTTGTTTGTATTCTTCATTCAGTTACACAGTAACTATTTAACAAGTAGCTATTCTAATACTTAGTTTCAGTCAGGACTCCTTGGATTAGCAAAAAAAATAAGAAAAAAAAATCACAATTCAGTGTTCTTTCTAGAACAAGAATTTATTGATTTTTGTAGCTAGAATTAAATGAATAGAGGGGAGGTACATCAGGATCCAATGGGAAAATGATATTAAAATTCAATATCTTTCTGCCTCTCTTCTTTGCTTTCCTGTCTCATGTGTAGACTCTATGAGTTAGGTTTCTATTAATTCCTGGCTTGAATTATCTTTTTTACCAACAATCCCAGTTGCAAAATATGTACTTTCTTCCTAAACAGTCTATAAGTTCACCTTTCTGAACTCATCTCTACAGCAGAGGATTTAATGCTCTCATGGGTCAAGTCAGGTAACAGAAATCCAAATAAGAAAAGGCAATCAACTCTATATATTGCAGAAATGAAGGTAAAGGTATTTTTCCCAATAAAGAGAAGGGTGTTTTTAATCATAAGAATGGTGAAGATGCTTAGGCAGCAAAAAAGCAAGTGTAATCATCTGGAGACGTTGCTCACAGAGTTAGTGAGAAAGATAAGGTAGATTTATAATTTCATCCAATTCTAATGTAAATTGAATTTACTACCAAATAATATGTTCAAAAACTATCCTGAGTGTAAAGAGGTGATTTGCTATGTTCAAAGTTGTAGTTTTCTAATCTATTCAATAGAATCAATGAGACAAAAGAAAGACATTTCTGCAATTAACTTTACCATAACTAGATTTCCTCTAAATAACTAGACAACAAGTGATATGAGTAAATGAGAGAGAGAGAGAAAGATGGGTAGATATACGCTAACACTGTGCATATATATATATATATATATATATATATATATACACACACACAATGAAATTAGAAATCAATGAAAAAGTATGATATTTATTCCTTCTCTCTCTTTTACTAGTGAATGGTTTCCAACAATGTGAATATTTCTCTAGGCTATTTTGTTTATGTACAAAATGGGAAAAAATAGTATCTATATATATCTCATAATCTTAAGGGTATTAAATATACTAAAATATCTGAAAATTTTGTGCTAATATTAAAACACCATATAGGGCAGCAAGCAAATAGGTAATTTGTCCTATTTTATACTAGTATGTTACTGTTTATAGTTCTGCCAATTAATGACAATAATAAGAAACTCAAAGCCAAAGCATGCCATTTAATGTATTTGAGGTAACCTTAGAATTTAAATTACCTACAACTGCAGAGAACCATCTAATTAATTAAAATTAATTAAAGCAATTAATTAAAATTCAATTGTTGATAGATCTCCTAAACCTCATATTAAAAAAATAAGACCTTTAACTATATCAGAGTACAGCAGAATATACACTGAAGGCAGAAGGTAAGGAAATTATTTAAGATATTGCTATGTTAGGGTTAAGTGTAGGCATAGATTGGCAAACTCTCATATAAAGTGTCAGACATGACTTATTTTATACTCTTTTTAAATAATCTTATTTTATACTCTTTAAGATCTTTGTCACAATACCAAATTCTGCCTCTTATTACAAAATATCAAATGTGGGGGAAGGATTGTATGCCAATAAAACATTTTACACAAAAACATCAGCTGAGTTGGATCCAAGGCCAAAGTTTTAAGACCCTTGGATTAAAGCAACAGAATGATTAACAAAATTTATTGAAGATAAGTGAAATTTTCCTGTCTTATGCTTAGCTTTTGTCCAAAGAAACATGGAAGAAAAACTATAAACATGTCTTATTATGATAAAAATCTTTGAAATTACATTTGAAAGTAGAAAATATCCCTATCAATTTTACAGGTCCCATTTTGTTGAGATGTAACTGAACAATGAAATCATGCCCAGAAAAATGATTCCATGTCTATTTCATATTTACCTGCCTCCATTACCACAAAAAGTCCATTTTAGCGTGAGACTTAGAAACTCAAACTCCTGTATTCAAATAGGGAGTAGTTCAAGATCAAATTAACTTACTAATAAGTTAATATGGTTTACAAGAAAGGGCTTTAATGCACTTGGGTTGCTTTTATGATTGCATAGAAAAAGAAGAGAATAATTTATTATTAACTGAAAAGGGAGAAAAATATAATGGTCTTAGTGTATGCTTATGGGGGGGAGGCAAGAGGGTAGTTAATTTGTTTGTACACTTGAATTTATATATAGTGAGTATATATACATATATAAATATATAGTATATATGTATAGTATATATTCATACATATATAGTATATATATGCATGTGTATACTTGTACACATACAAGTATGCAAGTATCGGCATATGTGTATGCATATATATTATATATGTGTATATTTACTCATCTATACATACTTTTATATACATATATGCCTATATGTATGCACATGTGGCATTATGTATGTATATACATGCATATGTAGTATGCAGGTATATAGTACATATGTGTACATGCATGTATGTGTGATGTATGTGCATATAATATATGCGTACCAGTATGCATGTATACATATACACATGCAAACATACATATAGGCACCTTTTTAATGTCCCAAAACAATTCTTTCTTTTTTCTAATAATAGTTTCCTCAAATTTGAGAAATTATTCTTTTTTAGTCATGACAGTCCCACTCTCTATACACAGGCCTAAATATCTGACCCAAGATGAGTCAATATGAATACTTGTTCCTGTCAGTCACGGAGTTTGAGAGTTTGGTCAGTAGCTGAAAGAATTGATATGATCATCAATGGGCAACAGTCAATTGTTTAGAGATGGCACACAGTGAACAGTGACAATGCAGCATGGTAGGCAAACAAATTCTGCATGGAGCAGAATAGAAAAAGCAATGAGTAGAGTTATTTGACCGAAACAGCAAGATTATGGGGAGTATTAATTGGAAAGTTGCAGTCTTTAATTGGTGGCTAGGAGCTTAGATTTTTCTTTGTACAATGGAGATTGATTAAAAACTTCAGCAAATGTGTATATGAGGAAGCAATTAAAGACAGGAAAACCAGGGGAGGACTGTTCATTAATCTTGTAATGAGCATGTGACTAGGAGAGAAAAAGCATTAATGAAAAATAAGATGTAGAAATAAAATGCTTATTAAGGAAAGAATTGTCAGGGAATAAAGTCATTGTGAATAAAGGAAGAAAGATCAGTTAAGATTTATTGAATTCTTATTGTGCCCAAAGTTGATAACTTTTTAAATGGCTTGTCTCATTTGTCCCAATAATATCCAAAAAAATAGGGATTTTTTTCATCTTTTTTCACAAAAGAAGGAAACTGAGGCACTGTGATGTTAAGAATGATATAGTAGGAACTGGACCTTTACTGGTGAACTTAATATAGTAAACACCAATGCTGATTTATAATGATGCACACCTGAAATTTACAGTGTTATAATGCAATGATGATTCAATGAAAAATTAAATATATAAGCAAATATAAAGAAAACTTAATAAAATTCCAAATAACTTTATTTATAGTTTTAGAATGAGCATTAGCTTGATTTTATTTTTCAGTTTAACTCTCCATGGTTCTGATATTTCTTAGATAGCTAGTAATACCTGCATTCAAAATGTTTATATGTTTCTCTAAGAAAAGGACAGAAAATGTGCTCAATTTTGCATTCTACATTCAATTAGAAAGTCAGTTGCTCTTGGGAGGAATTACTTTTGCATTAAATAATACAACATATGGACATAAATTTACTTGTACTATATTCTTATCATTGATGTTTCTATATTCATAACTTTTTTAAAAAGTATTTTGCTATTCTTATGGACCTTATGGTCCTTACTCAGAAACAATATGTGTAATGTACTTATTGGGTAACTTTCTGGGCTATGAACTTTACATCCATAAGCTCCTTTTAGCCACATAGCTTATTTAGGTGACTAAAAACTCCTGTGCTGCAATGATACAGGTTAAAAAATTGAAACCTAGGGTGTTCAAACGACCTACCTAAGGAGAAGTAGCAAAACTAAGATTGAAATTTTCATCTTTATGACTGTAAAGCACAAAGCCTTAAGCTATGCCATCAGACAGTTTCAAGGAACTAAATTCTATCTCCTTTCACAAAATTATACTATGTCAAATATATGTTTAGAGCACACTGAGTATTAAATCATTTTGACAATCTATTTTATTTTAAAACCAGAGGCACTAAATAAACACTAAGAAATCCAGCATTAAATGAGTAATTGCTACATATGCAGATTTTGTGATAAATGCGCCAAGCATTTAATTCCACATTATATTTTGAAAGTTGTTCTGAGTGTTAGAGAAACAGTAGAAGCAGCAGACGATAAAATAAGCAAAGTGCTTGTTTACTGATAGGAAAGAGAGAAACACACACATATAAGCAGTCCTGTTTTACACAACTGCAATGTACATGACTTTCATATACCAAAGTTTAGTGAAATCATATGCATCTTTCTATAAGAATGTTCACATTTTAGTTACCAGGAACAAGTATAGTTACAGAGCTAAAGTTGCAGTGAGCAAACTCATAACATAAAAACTCTAACAGTTTTGCAGGTCTGAAGTTCACAAACTACTACAAAAATAATAGGTAAACAGTCGTGTGATTAGTCACATGACTTCTTTCAGCACTTTTCAGTGACTGATTACTAAAAGTAAAATATTGTTACCTATTGGTATCTGAAGATAAGGTGTCACCACCTTGTCTCCCAGTGATACATCAATGATCATTGTGTAAGAGTGGATAAATGAAAGAGGGAACTAGTCAACAAAGATGATAGCAAAGAATGAAAGTGGGATGGGGTCTGGTCTGGAAGTTCTTTATAGTGTTTATGCAATTAGCTCTTGAGTTCAGGTCATACTTTTTTGTTCCATTTTATATGCGAATAAACTTAAAACTAAAAAATGGTCAATTGCTGAGCCATGATCATTTAGATATAAAGTATTAGAGTTTTATATAGACTTACATTTTTACTGTATAAATAAAAACCCCTACTCCATATGAATATATTCCATATTTTTTTCCACTACACTGTGAACTTTTCACAGAGAATGTTTGTATGTGTGGGGGTTGAATGCACCTTTAATATGGCAGGACTCTGAAATTCCTAACCATAGTACAGATAAAATAATTCATATCAAATTTTTGCCAGCCGAAATACCTACACTGTACAGTTATCAAAGCTTTTCCAATCTGGAGACACATCTTTCAGCTATTGATCACTTCAAGTGTGCAAAGTCCATTATGATGTCCAAATATTGACACACTACTATAGATAGCTACTGTAGATAGCATACCAATATCTGCTTAAGTTAAGACATGTCCCAGAGTTTTCATTTAGAGAACAGGAAAATCATACAGCAACATAATGTTACAAAGGTGATAGAGAATATATGAGTAGCAGAAATAGGGTAAAAGCACTTTGAGAGATGTGGAGGGAGCCGTCCTATAATTTCAGAATATTTCATTTTCCTGATAGGAAAACTAAATTCTGATAAAGATGACTAGGTATAAGGAAGGAAAAATTGGTCTTTAATTTCCTTTGCTTTTAACGGTCTTTCACTTCCTTGCATTTAAAATCTTTGGCAATCTTGCAATCATCAAAACACTTCAGCAACTTCCTAACTAGGAAACTTAACACCTACTTATGCTATTGTTAGCTTCAGTAGTTCAAAGAGTGCAAAGTCAATAGCAATTAGGAAAGAAAACCTTTGAGAAAGGGAAAGATAGCTATAAACCACCTAATTGTTTCTCTTAAAATCTACTCCCTTGGTACTTCCATGCTAATGAAATGTCATTTCCCCATGACAAGTAGAGCACAGGCCTTTCTCTTCTTGGATATGAAAAAAAGCACAGTGTGACAATGTATGTAATACCCTTCATTATTAAAACTTACATTATTCTAATGTTACTGACTTATAATTAACGTGTAAGTGATTCTAGAAGCTTAACCCCTATTCTCTACTTGTTGCATAGCAACAATCAAGCTTAGTGAAACACTGCTTCACTTTAGACTATGGGTCACAATGGGAAAAGCTCCCTGAGAATTATTGAGCTGGGATTGCTTTCCCAGCGTTTTTTAAACTGCCTGTATGTCGTTTAGTTGCAGCAACTTGCCTTACTAATGAGAAACCCTGTTTAAATAAATCTACATCCTTATGAAACAGCCTTGCAGAAATTTTACTGGAATTAACTTGACAATTATTTTTAAGAACACACTGAACTCCAATGTTTCTAAGAATTTCTTACTTAAAAATGAAAATCAGTATTAATTTTCCTTTATCATACAAATGCAATGACTTTGGTCTTTTTCCTTGAAGTTCAACAGAATCAGCAGGTGTGGCTTTTCAAGAATTCTACATGGCCATATGATCAGTCTTGTGTCTACATATGCAAAGTGAACTGGATGAGTGTTTATTGACTAAATGTTCCTGAAAGAACAAAACCAGGAAAACCAGAACTGACCCTGTTAACAAATCATCACCCATACAACCTTATAAATGCAGAGACACAGGAAAAAAACAATACTAGGATTTATTTAGATATGGAGTTAAAAAAAAAAAAAGGCAGAGCTAAGACACAGAGAAAGTGTTTACAGGCTGGTACATGATCAGATGCTATCTGAACAACCACAGATAATTTCCACTGATCAGAATCCAAGATTCAAGTCAAATCACATGTGGCGAGTTGCAGCTATTCCAAAGAAAAGCTACTAACTCAGGTAGAGATCTTTAGTCATGGTGAGACTTAAGTCAAATACTGTGAGATATTGTAAGTTTCTATATTTCATTCACTCTGGAGCCACCAATTTATAACCTCTAGTTTATAAGACCACACAATTTTAAAAAAAGTTGCAATGCAAGTGATTTTCTCAAGTCAAGGGGTCTGTATATGTAGATTCCTGTTATACATGGAGCTATGAAAACCAAAGTAGAATGTTCCATTGAGTTGCCTTTGTTTTCACTGACTTAGATAGTAAAGGAAAGAAATTATTTTCCCTATTTCTATAATCTTACTTTATCTCATAAGTTTTGAGGGTAATATTTTGTAAAATTCTATGATCTATACGAAAAAGATTTTTCAATCACCTCATTGCTCATTAAATAAAATTTATTTGCTAAATCACTAATTGTTAAATTACTAAATGACTAAGCACATGTGCTACGAATATTAACTAATACATAGCAATTGAGATCAGCATGTACAGTATAGTAATCTAAGGTTTCTCTTCAATACAAAATTATAACATTTATTTTTTATTCTTATCTAGTGTTGGAAATTATACATCCTTCTCAACTTTTATCTAGAGTACCGCTAAAACATTAGTGATGAAATTTGCCCATTCTTACCACAATTTGATAGCTTATCATTCTCATAATGATCCTCCATACAGAAATGATCTACAGTAGAGTATTTAAGTATATGTCTGTGTAATGTCTTGTAAATAATTCCAATCATGTAACTAAAAATAATCTATAGGAACAATTTTTATTAATTAAATATCTGAAGAGATTTTAGGTGTGGCTGAAGAGAAAGAATTGCTAATATATTTCTAAGGAAGAGTAGATAGATGATTACCTTGGACATTTGAATTTACTCTGTTAAGTGTAATCAACAATGAGAAAAGGAGATATCAAGTTGTCATAGACTAGTGAAATTAAGCATTAGTCAATTGCTTACCTTCCTCTTTCTAAGGTACTTCCTCATGCCAAACAACCTTCTACTACAGTCTGATTTCACATGTAAATTTGCCTTCTTCAGAAAAGATTGTGCTAACCAAATGATGTAATCATTAAATTTCACTAGGTAAATTATGTTATTTATCATTTAAAATGATTATGTGTGTGTGACTTTTTTGCTGATTCTCTACCTAGGTTATCATTTACACTTAATTATCTTTTTTTATGATTTTTTTTTAGAATTTTTTAAAAATTTTTTTAATAATTTTTTTATTTATATATATTTCACATCATTTCAGTCCCTGGGGGTCACCAACCGCCTCCCCTTCCCACCTGCTCCAGCTGGTCCCCATTCTCCCCTTGTGCAGTTTCATTTGGTTGACCACATATTAGTGAAACCATTTGGTTACTGTCCCTTTCTATCTGACTCGTTTCTGCTAGAATGATTTCTTCTAGGTACATTCAGGTTTCCATAAATTCATCAAATTTGTCATTTTAATTGATGAGTAATATTCCATTATGTATATGTACCACATCTTTTTCATCCAGTCATCTGTTCTGGGGCATTTGGGTTGTTTCCATGTCCTTGCAATTATAAATAGTTATATGTATTATAAATAGTGCTGCAATAAACATCCGAGCACAGGTGTCCTTTTGTACTCACATTGAGGTCTCCTTTGGGTAGATTCCCAGAAGTGTGACTGCTGGGTCAAATGGTAATTCCATTTTCATTAGTTTGAGGGTTCTCCATACTGCTTTCCATAGTGGCTGGACGAGTTTACATTCCCACCAGCAGTATAAGAGTGTTCCTTTCTCTCCACATCCATGCCAGCACTTGTTGTTGCCTGTTTTTTTGATGTGGGCCATTCTTACTGGTGTAAGGTGGTATCTCATTGTGGTTTTGATTTGCATTTCTCTGATTGCTAGTGATATTGAGCAATTTTTCATGTGTATGTTGGCCATTTGTATTTCCTCTTTGGAGAAATGTTTTTTTAGTTCTTCTCCCCACTTTTTGATTGGGCATCTTGTTTTGTTTTTGTTTAGTTGTGTGAGTTCCTTGTAGATCAGTGTTATTAATCCCTTATCAGTCTTTTGGAGGGTGAAAATTTTTTCCCATTTGGTTGGACTTCTTCTTCTTATGTCAGAAATAGGAACATAATCGATTCTGAATACTTAACCAAGTTCATAGACCTGCCAAATATAATTGTATTTCAATCTTGATTAGTATGAAATTTATCGTGGGGATTTTATGAAGTAAACATTCGGTGAACACATTTTGTAAATTCTAAATAATGAGCTCTGGAATGACACATCTCTACTTTAACTAAAAATTCATGCCTGGCATAATGGAATGAGTAGATCAACATACTCTCTCCAAAAAGTCTATGAGACCCAAAATGTGAAGAAAAAAGGAAATAATAAAATTAATAAAAAGTAGAGAATTAATTAGAGTATAAAACAATAGAAGATATCAATGAACATGCAAGGTGTTCCTTTGAAAAGATTAGCAAAATTGGCAAGAAACAGCAATACTGAACTACAAGTACTAAAAAGAATACACACACACATACACACACATATTTCCAGTACTGTATAGAATTGCTGAGGCATAACTTAATGGTACAGAGTTCTCATAGTGATCAAAATGAAGCTACCCTTTAGGGGGCTTTTCATAACTTGCTTGGCTTCCTTCCCTTCTCTAATCTTCTCCCTTACTCATTTTCCAGAAACAGTTCCATAATAATTAACTAGAAGAAAGTCTCTATCTCATAATCTGTTACTGGGGAATCCATCTTACTATGTTTCACACCCAGGGTGTGCCAGGCCCTTTGAAGGATATTGGCAAATCAATAGGATCAAGATGCAGCCCGGGGTTTTCAAATCATTCTCTATCTAGTCGAAAGACAGATACATATTGATGACTTCAGTACAGTGTGAAGATACTGCAAGAGAATAATTGTGCAAGGTTTAGGCAGGCATGAAAAAAAGGTGAAAGGTTGTTCCTCCATCAGAGGGAGGCAGGAATGGCTTCATAGAATGTGTGATACACAAAGAGAAGCTTTTGCAGAAACAAAAAGCAAATTAGGCAATATAGATCACATGAACAATTTTCTAAAATGATACATTGTCAGAAGTAATTGAAAAACAAATAGAAAATAAGTATCATAGGTAGTAATTACAATTACAAACCTTTCCATAAAAAGCCCACCTAAGTCTAATAAAAATGACTTTATTGATGGAGTTTATCAAATATTTATCAACAAGAGGCAGATACCAAAACTTCAAAAATGCTTTCAGAAAAATGGAGCCAGTTCTATACTGTTGCAAATTGGAAAACATTACAAGAAAAAAAGAAGGGTAAAAATCTCTAATAATATGCCAAATTCCTTTAAGATATTATTAGTAAACCAATTACTGCAAAATATTAAAGGAGATTAAATACCAATACTTAGTGAAATTAGCACCAGGAGTCTACATTAAATCTACCATCTGAAATCCAACTAACATTCCATAATAATTAATATCATAATAAGGTAAATAGCATCAATAGTCAAGAAGAAGTCAGATGACAAAACTCAGCATATTTTTATGATTAAAAAATCTCAACAAACTACTAATCTAATGGACTTTTCAATTTCATAAAGGACACCCAAATGATAAATATATCTAATATCATACTAAATGAAGAAAAATTGAAGTATTTCCTCCTAAGATGACAAGAAATAAAAAGATGTCTGCTTTCACATCTATTTAAGATTTTAATAGAGCTTGACTAGTTCATGTAGACAAAAAAAGACACAGAAGAATCCAGATCAGAAAGGAAGAAGTAAAACTCAGTTGGAATTTTCCATGTTTATGTATATCCTAAGAATTCCACAGTAAAATCCCCAGATATAACTAATATACAAGTGTTAGGAGGGTTTGAGGAAATAAGATCAGTATAAGAAAATTAACTGAATTGCTGTGTGACACCAAGAAACACCCAACACAGAAATGTGAAAGCAATTCACTTCAAAATGGCATTTCAAAAATAATCATAAATAAATTTAATATAAGATTTATAGTAAAACTATAATTTCTGAGATAGAGAATAGAATAATTAATTGAAAAGTTTCCTTGATAAAGGATTTGGAAACAATATTATTAAAATACCAATAACTATCAAAACCTAAGAGGATGTTATTGTAAAAATGATTAGAGATTGTTTATAACTATTAAAACGTTTCTAAATTTTATGTGGAAACACAGTATCTAGGGCAGCAAATCGGTTGGAAAAATGAGATTCAATATTTCTAAATCGATATTAGTTTCTTCCACACTGAACTTCTCATATTAGAGGGGAAAGGGACAACCAGATATGCTGGACATGTGTCAACGAATTGCAGCACAAATCAGGAACACACTCCACCTCCTCACAGGCATGCACACACAGCAATAATATGCACATACCTACACAAGTACAGCTATGTCATCTTTGATTTAATTTTTCCCTGCCATTCAAAACTAACTCACCATTTAAATTTTGCTGTAATGTCTTCAAATACATGTTAAATTCAACTACCCCACACTACCCATACATCTTGTTAATCTTGTTAATCCAAGACACTTCTCAACTATCTGAATTACTAAAATGAGCCTAGTTAAAGGGCCATTGTGCCATCCCCCTTCAGTCCTCTTCCGGGAACCTGGAAAACTATATTTAAAATAGAGATTACATCATCAATGTTAAAACATGCAAATGTTTTTTTCATAAGGCCTGGAATAGAATCCACCGTGACTTAAAAGGACTACTTTAGCCTGGTTGCAGACCGCCTCATCTGTCTCTGCCTGACTTTCTCTCCACTTTGGACTATTTCATTTACATAGGATTTCTTGATATTCTGTTTCTGGTCCTTTAAACTTCCCCCAGAAAGCACTCTGCCCTAAATCTTTATAAGGGTGCATTTCACATTACTCAGATCATTGCTCAAATATCATTTGGGGCGAGAACTTCAACCAAATGCTCTCTAAAATAGCCTTTGTATATGTCTGCTTTACTTTCCTATTTTCTTCACAACCTTAATCACTATTTAAATTTTATTATTTATCGAATAGCCTTTTGTTATTATTTTTTTTCACTGTCAGCCTCTCCCAACCATTATCAAGAAGCAACCAGAGGGGAAGGAATGTACCAATATTCAGCAATAGTCACAGTGAAATCATGAAAAGCTTCTCGTGTAAAGACAGTAAATACATTACTAGACAGTAAATACATTTTCTCAGAGTGCATTGCCCTCTTTTCCCCTAAAAGAACCGCATCAATTCATGATTAATCAAACTTTGTGAGACCACTAGCCTATGTTATATTTTACTTCAAACATTTGATCTTTATTTAAATCTTAGATTGTAATATTAAGTTTATACTAGCTTCATAAACATGAGCTGTGAATTTTTTGAATATCTATTTTTGCACGTATTCATATATATGTATGTATACTAAATCTGCTTATTTCCTGGCATCATAGTCAATTATTTTTGGACAGTATCTGATTTCTCCCCTCAGGTATAGTGCCCAGGGTTTTCCCACCACCATGGCCCCTGATTCATCACCACAGATCCTTGTGCTTTTCCCTTCCCTGTTTAGACCCCTGCCATTGTCCCTACCACTCCTTTGCTGGATATCTCAGATCTGTGATTTTTTTTTTAACCTTCTTATATTTTATAGATCTTAAACAATTTGAAAAGCATTGGAATGTTCTGTTTTCTAGTCGGTATCTATAGAAACTCAATAAAATTTGACCTATGACATAAATGAAAACCATTTAATCAGTTACAAACCTCTTTTTTCCAGACCTCATTATATTTCTTTAATGAAAAGAAATATGTTGAAATTTCAAATTTTGGGTTGATTTTAGCAAATTTGTGTTTCACTTACAGAATGCTTTACTTTCTCTAAATGCTCAATTAAATGACTGCCATTTTTTCTCTACATAGTTGTATCTGCAAACTCTCTCATAAACTTTTACATGTTTCTTTTCTTATTTATTTCAATTACTCACTATAATGTTGTTTTATTCTTATTTTTTTCCTAAGGGTCAACTTTAGAATTTACTTTGATTTGTGAATTTTCTCATTCTATTACTTTGTTCACTTTTTTGTTGTTTCTCTAACTTTTACTTTAAAAAAGCCTCTTTACCATTTCTTGTTTGTGGTTTGATTTAGTAAATTTAAATTTAAATCATCTATTTTCTTTGGAGATGTTAAAACTGTGTTTAATATATTATAGTATAAATTGTTACTTTTTCATTGCTCTTTAGTTTGAAAGTTTGGTTTGGATATTTTATTCTATGTAATATTTATAAAATTACTTCCCAATTTGCAATTAGTTAAGATTTTTATTTTTTATTTAATATGCATATTAGACATTTCTCTTTGATCAAGTTACACTTGTGAATTGAAATTGAGGAATACTTGGCTAGGAATTTAAAGATCTTATTACTAACCGGAAATTTTGACTTTGTGTAAATTATTTAATTCATAAACATATAAACACACATATATATATAGAGAGAGAGAACGAGAGAGCAAGAGAGGAGGTTAAAGAACCTTAACATTTTTAATTGCAAGTTTTATACATATACTCAAACATTATTTTTTCACAGTAGATGTAGGTTCACAACCAAATGGAATGGAAGGTACAGGTATTTCCCACTTATCTTCTGTCCCCACATACACACAACTGGTACATTTCATTTTATCTAATATTTTAAACTTTGAATTTCTAGAAAATAGCCTTATTCATCTTGAATTTTACTTTTATAGATAAAAACACTGCTAACTTACTAATCAACACTTGCTTCTCTTATTAAGACAAAAGTCAAGAGAATTTTAAGGTGCTTTCAAATTAAAAACAAATTTCCAGTATTTAGCTACAGATATTTTAGGAAAAAACATAAATGTCAAGAAACTCAGTATTCAATTTAAAATTCTAGGGTATTTTTGACTTTAGAAATATATTGCAATGATTCCCATCATTCAGAATAATTACATAGTGTTTTGTCTTGAATGGCTCCAATAGTAATTGTGACCCTAGTATTTACAGAAATTCTTTGGTTTTTAAGATGCATACTTACATTGCATTAATCCTTATAGCTGTTTGGTCTAAGTTCTTTGTTGTTTGAATGCCAGTAGCTCCCTTTCTCCACTGTAAATTATGTTAGTACGCAAATACATTTTTAACTTCAAGGTGCAGTTTTGTTTTGTTTTGTTTTATTTATTTATTTTTTCATTTAGAAACATTTTAAGTGTCTGATCATTTTGCTAGTTTTTACAGTCTCTTTTTTCCCTGTGTTTCACTTTATTATTATTCACTAATTTCTTTTCTGAAAATTTATACTTGGATTCCTATCCAGTGATTTCCCTCTGGTTTATTCTTTTGTTGCAAGCCTCCTAGGCAATTAACTTTTCTTGCATGACTGCTGCTTGGCTTCCCATACCAGCAATGGGAAACATCAGGAGAGCAATTTTCTTTGAATATTTTTTTAACTTACTCAGATTTCTCCTTGCTGATGATTGCAGTCAAGAATTGCCACTCATTTCCAAGCGATTGCTCTCCTCACCTTTTCAATCTCCAGCTAACTAACCAGGATAGTAATTCTGTTTCCCTCCAGGGTATATTCCTTATTAGAAGAAATTTTATGTAACTCTGATATTACTAATGATTTTTAAAACTTTCTAGTTGCTTCTAACCCAGTTCTTAATGAATCAATATAATAGGTCAGGGTAGTTCACATTTCTAGAATGGGTAACACCAGGTGTTCAAGATCAAGTGAGGTTAAAAAGTATTCATTTAGGTAATAGTGAGCTAAGGTGTCAATTTCTGTTCAATGCAAGTTATTTGAAAACCCAACATTCTCTTCAAGACAGAATACCTAATTTAAAATCTAAGGGACTATTTTTGTGAAACACAGGTGGGACTGTCCTTCAAATGCCAAGAGGTATTACTTCATTGAAAGTCCTATGGTTTTTGAATTGCCTGAATGGTAACTTATTTTAAAATGATTTCCAGTATAAATGATGGGATATGTGAATGTCTACATCACTAATATTATTTTCTCAGCACTTGAAGTACCTTCATCAGGAATCAATAATCAAATAGCATTTTTAACCATTAAAATTTCAAATATAAATCTATACCAGAGGATTTGTTAATTAGCAAAAGGATGTAAAAAACAATAGTTTCAATTGATGAAATAATGCCACTCAAGGAGAATATTTAATTAAAAATGTATCAGTGTCATTTTCTTAAGGTTAGGTACAAGAATTTTTAAAGTGGTGTATGAAGCTCTTGAGTTCAATAAATATCAATGTTTGCACTATATGTTTTAAAACAGTCGAATTTTTCACTATTTTAATCCTTTGTATCTGAGTATGTTATTTGAACCAAAAAGGAAGAATACATTTCTTCATCACTCCGTTGCTGACATAACCATTTTACTCTAACCAATAAAATGTCAGTGTGAGTGATACAGTCCAAAGTTTAGAAAGCCCTTGTGGTCAACACTTCTGTCCCTACTATTCCCATAAGATGACATTTGCCAAGTCGGGGATTTTGCATTTGTTTGAGCTCCAGGTCAATTCCTATTTTAGCAAAGAATCAAATGCAGTTGGAGTCACAGACTAAAGTGTAAACCAGCTGAGCCCAGTGTAAATCAATCAAACTCCTCACCCTAACCTGAAAAATACAGAAATATGAGCTTACTGTGTACGTTTTGGGGTTTTTATGAGGTTTAGATTTTGTGTCTGTTATGTAACATTAATAATGTAATTGAAAGTTTAATATATTGTTACATCCAATTCACAGAGAACTTACACATGACTCACTCTAAGTTTGGCCAATTTTGACTTCAAATAATTCACAAGTCAGCCTTGGAGTCATGTAGTCATGCTAATGCAATGTCTAAGGTAGACAAAGAGAGTTTCTTAAACTTTCCCAAGCTACTGGACAGATCATAAGACAATTTTGTGCATTCATATCATTAAATATTATATATTAGTCACCTATGCTGTGAAGACTATGAAGGAAAAGAAATATTCTTCTCCACCCTGTAAACCCCAGTAGCTGTGAACATTTATCCAACAATCCATGATATTTGCTGATTGGACAAAAGAACTTAGGCCAATTTGCAACAGTGGAGAAGAACAGTAACATTCACTATATAAATCATAGTGTTTTGTTTTGTTTTTTTATCAGAGAAAATTTTATAGCCATTTCATGAGAAGATATTTCAACTTTGCCTAGCTATTTCTGTCAACCCTCATGAACAAAAAGATACTCCTTGTTTGGAGGAGATAAAATTTTTGATTATCTCCATCAAATGGCATCGAATATTTTCAGAATTATGTATTAATAATCCCCAATATTGTAAATTATATTTCCAGCCAGAAGTTTCTGAATATTTAAGTGATTTGATTTGTGATTTGTGTATCTTAATTTATGATTTGTATATTATGTACAATTTATGTGTTCTCAGATTCACATATATCATGATTTCTTCACTTCTGGAATTGATTTTTCACTTGTTTATGCCCACCTCTTCTCCAATCTTCACTTATGAAACTTATTTCAGTTATAATTTCTCAGCATCTGGAAATATAAGTCAAGTTGGAACTTGCCATTCACAGGTATTTTCAGTCATTCAACTAATGTTTTAAATCCTCTAATTCCCAAAACTCAATTAATTTTATACATCTGAGTTCTAAGATAAAAGTCATACTGCTATATTTTAAAAAATAAAAAAAGATAATTCTTTTAAAATAATAACACATCTAACAAAGACCAATTAGTACAAATCTACCCTAAAAGTGCCATATAAATACATCTATTTGTGAAAGGAAAACAAATTTACTGGCTTTGACTTGGTGTGAGGTATAATTAAGGACAATGAATTTTAAGCAAAAAAACCACATAGTCTGAAAGCAAGAACATTCATAAGAAGATAAAGGAGTTCTAAATTCTAATTTAGGAAAGAGGAGTGTATATGATATTTCCACTTTATGTACATTTCCTGAAACATGTTGACTCTACTAGTGACCCAAATATTGGAAGACTAACCTGAATGCAGACATCATGGCGGTATTAGTAAAGTCAATAAATTTTTATTTTATATTGAATTGCACAGAGTAAAGAAGATTGTAATACTACTGTCTTAAAAATCACTCACTGACCCAAACTTGCTTCAGTATTAGAATGACAAATTTTCTCCTATAAACAATCTATTTACAAATACAATATTCTGTACACTTGTATAGACAATGATATTTTGTTCTCTAACATGTAATGTAAAATCAAATGTACCTGGGTAGATGTTGCCATTAAAAAGAGGACAATTGAAGAATACGATTGGAGGTGAAGATGTTACCAGAAGAGAAGCAGCTGATCAGTTTTTAGGATGTAGCACCATGCACCATTTTGTCTCAATAAATTCACCATGATCTGGGAACTAACTTTAGTTGTGAAGGTCAAGATATACAAATTTTTTCAGGCAAGGGATGAATGCACTAAAATGAATTGAATGAAATTGTTTGTACAAATGAGGAGTCCTTCATTGAGAAATATCCCTGACTAGTGTAAAGGCATTTAGGAAACTGAATTACTAATCTACCATTTGCCTGATGACTCAAAAGTAACCTGAAATAGTTATGGATAATTATCTTTCACATCCCAAAGAGACAATACTGCATTCACAGTAGTAACCCCATTCTTCTCTTTTAGACTGAGTATGTCTTTTCACTAAAAAATCCTGACAGTCCATAATATTTTGCATCCCATCCTTCCCCTTACCCCATTCGAGGATGACTGGTCTCTCTATAGTACTTTTTCAGACATGATGTAAGATGATAGATACTAAATTCCAACCATTGTTATGTACTCCTGAGATTATAGTCAACTTATACTGCAGTTGTGATCCCTTTATCAGTATGTTAATCACTTAGCAGCTAATGACTTCTTGGAGTAGTTAATTGTATCAGCAAAATAGATTTCCCTCTTTTTTTTTAGTCTTTAACTAATATTTCCTTTTTTCTAACTAAAAAAGTTCTCTTCTTTGAAACTCTATTATTTATTCAGGTGAATATAAATCTTATCAATAATATTGACAGCTGTTTAGAAAAGAAATGCTTAATCAATTGTTAAATTCTGAAGATCTAGTTCTAAAACGTTCAATTGAAAGCATATAAAGATTTAAAATGTTTATTTTCTTCTTCCTTACCTTTTAACCCCTTGAATTAAAAGTCTAGCCACATGCTATTAATTTAGTATTTTTTCAACTGTACACTATTTTTAGTATTTATAGCTTTTGTTTTTCACTTAGGTTTGTTATTACAAGATCATCATATTAAATAAATATATGTTGCATCTACTTACTGGATCAGATGTTTCTCACAATACATTTTAATTATGTTTAATTTTCTAACATGTGACTATCAACACATAATTTTGCAAGTGTTTTCTGTTGGTGTGAATTGCAAGTATCCTAATCACTCTTAGCAGAGAACGCTGAAATTCTGAACTTAAATTCTTTATAATTTTGACATTTATTTTTCCTACTTTATATAAGATATTAAATATAGATGTAGGGTATAGAATTGTAGATATATGCCAAGTAAAAAGAAAATAAGTAGAAATGATTACTTTTAAAGTTTTAATCAAAGAAACTACTCCTGATATTTTATTGTAAACTCATAAATAATTGCCCTTTCCTATCTTTTATTATTATTCACACTTAAGAAAATGTAGAAATTTTGATGACTTAGGGGAGAAAACATATAGAATATTGACAATAGTTGTCAATATTCTAGATTTTGCAAGGGTACAGACGTTTATCAGAATATTAAAAATAATGAAGATAAAAATGAGCATGGGGAATTAAGTTCCAACTAGAGAGACTAATTGTTGACAGAGTGGCCAGTTGGATCAAAAAATAAAACCCAACTTTCTGCTATCTCCAGGAGACCCATCTGAATGTCAAAGAGAAATATAAACACAAAGTAAAAGGTTTGGAACTTGACCTAGAAACAAATGGAGTTCCAGAAACAACAAGAACAGCCAGTTATACATGAGATAAAATTGACTTTCATGTACAAATATAAAAAGGAGTGATAGATGCTATATATGATTAAAAGATCAATACTTCAGAAAGACATGTCTCACCAATACATGCATACCAAATGAAGGCAAATAAAAATACAAAAGGCACTATTATCAACCCTGAAATCATTCACTGCCAGAAACACAATAGGAAGAAACTTCCATGCACCACTTTTCCCAGTGAAATAGAACAAATTTACTGAAATTCACATGGAACAATAAAATTCCTCAAATAGCAAAAAAAAAAAAAAAAATCCTGACAAAAAAAGAAGAATGACAGTATCACATTCTAAGACTCCAAACTATACTACAAAACTACAGGACTAAAAACAGTATAATACTGGAACAAAAACAGATACACAGAGCAATGGAATAAAACAGAGAATCCAGAATTAAAAAATGTTTTCAGGATATTAATCTATGACAAAGGAGTCAACAGTATGTAGAAATTAAAGTCTCTTCAACAAATGATGTCAAACCTCTGCCAAGTGCAAAAATAATGACATCAAACCATAATCTCAGTCACACACAAAAATTAATTCAAAATGTGTTAAAGTCACGTATATAAGACCTGAACCCATAAAATATACTATGGTTTCAGTGAAATCTCTGTAACTTTGCCTCCAAATTCAAACAAAAAAAAAGAAAAAGAAAATGTGAATGTTAGCAAACTGGATGACATCACCCAAAAAGCTTCTATCTGTAAAAGAAACTATAATTAAAATTTAAAAAAACACTTAACTGAATGGGAGAAAAAATTCACGTAAAATACCTGAACAGAGCTTATATCCAAAACCAATAAAAAGTCTCATAGAACTCAACAAAAATAAAGCAAGCAGCACAATAAAAATAAATAGAAGTAATCAATAAGCTAATCAAAATTTTGAGGATGAGCTAGCTAGATATTTTTTGAAGATATATTATTATTCAAAAGATATTTGAAAAAATGTTCACCCTCAATTATTATGAGGGAAATGCAGATCAAAACCACACTTGATAGCAACTCACACTTATGAGGATGGGTCATTTCAAAAATACCAGAAGCAACAAGTGTTGGCGAAGATGTGGATAGAAAAGAGCTCTCATTCACTGCCGGTGGGAATTCACACTATTGTGACCTTTATGGAAAAATAGTGTGGTAGTTTCTAAAAAATATTAAATATAGATCTACCATCAATTTCATTTCTATTTACCTACCCAAAGAATATAAAAAACACTAACTAGAATAGCAATTTTCACAACAGAAAAGTTATGGAAACAACCCAAGAGCCCAAGATTAGATGAGTAAATTAAGAAGATGTGGTACATATGCACACCCGACAAAAACCAACTTTTTCCAAATGATATGTAGTAATTCAGGAATCCTTTTGATATTTTCTATACAATAAAAATGTTTGTGATAAAATACATGTGTAAAACACTTTGTAGCGATCATCTATTTACCTTCCCAATATTATTTGCTCTCTCTAAAAGCACTTTGCTCTTCTATTTTGAGTTATTCATTTTTAAGCTCTTACCATGTAAATCTAGGCTTTGACCAATTTAAATATTCCATTGCCAGAGTATGTTCCCAAACCAAGGCCATTTTATGCTTTCTAACTTCTCATTCTTTTCATTGGAAAAAATGTGAACAGGGACACTATCTTTATTAGCAAAGCACTGAGATACCAGTTTGGAAATGTTAGTGGAATATTCCATATCATTGGGGAAAAAAAAGAACACCTAAAAAAAGCAAAGAACAAAATGATAAACAGGGAGAAGAAGCAGGAAATGAAAAAAAGTCTTAAGAGTGTCACTCTTCTTAGATTGATGTCTGCTGGGAGCCACTGCTTACTTTTGCCATACGTTTCTATAGTTTACTCTCCATAAATCAAGATTTTTGACTTCTATACTCACTCCAGCTGGAGTTCCCATACTTACAACCAAAATAAATCTGATTAATTCAAGCTATAGACTTCTCATCTGTTAAAGATGAGCAATTCATATTAGCATATGCAAAATTCAAAAATGACTATTTAGGTGGATTAACAATCTAGTATTTTCCTACATCTGTAGAAAAATAAAATTCTGTCATTTCCTAGGGTGATGGCTCCAAATTCACACTTACTCATCTTTCCTAATTTACATTACATCATGGATGACCAATGGGAGCTCGTGTGTGTTTGTGTGTGTGTGTGTGTGTGTAAAAGAGATGAAAAGTATGTAACCTATAGAGTACCAACTCCAGTAAGTTGGAGTTTTGGAGGTGATGCTCTTGGGGAGGATGCTGTTTGAGATGCTAATTTGGGAATGATTTGATGTTGAACATTGATTAGTGGAAAAGGGTGATGGATTGGTGGGGTTACCATATAGACTACAGGCAACAAAAATTTTCCTTTTGGAAATGTAAGCTAGTTCCTATGATCACCTTTTGCCTCAGGCATGAAAATATGACTCTAATAAAAAGAGTTGACTCACAATGCTTCTGCAATATTCTTTTTCCCAGAAAGCAACTTAGGTTCTGTTAAAACTTCTTGTGTTTAACAGGTTTGGGTTCCTCACATTATACCAACAGAACAGAATTCAAGAGAAATGGAATAATGGTTAAGAAAAAAATGAGCTTCCAAATGACACTCAATAGAAAACAATAGCATTTCACATTTTCTGTGTCTCCTTGAAATATATTCTAGCCCTGTTGCTTTGACATATATAAACTATCCCCCACTGAAGAAATTCAGTGTGGTATGCCTGATGCCTTGCAAGGGCTTCCTGTTGCCCAGACCAAAGGACAAGAAAATCTAGGAACTGCAATCTAGAATGGTCAGTCACTACAACATAAAAAAGACATGACAAAAGTGGATGTGGATTGTGGAAGGTTAAATGGAAAATATCCAGCACAGATGCTAAGGTTCTACATGAACCTTTAAACTGGAACCAAGTAAGTTTGTATATATAAAAATCAGAACTCCCTCTTTCTAAAAACTTAAAAATATTTGTTATGACAAAGTATCACCACAATGTAAGGCCAAGTTTAGTTTAGGTGCAAGCGGATATATTTCTAAAGAGATATAGACAGAAAACATAAACCTACAATTTTTTTATTTGCATTGCTTTGTTTTATAATGCTTATGGTACTAGAACTAACCTTGTTACAAGTGATTTGGAAATAATTTATTTAATCCATATGCTCATATTACATAGATACTAAGCTTCCTTTTAGGAGAGAATAAATAGAGTGAAAGACCAATTTCTAAACTTAGAAAAGAAAAATAGACAAGTATGCACTCTTTACTGACAGGCTGCTTGACCAAGAAAATCTTATTTTCCTTAGTAAAAAGAGAGAACATCAAAAGTAGAAAGATATCATCCTCATCTTATAAACAGTTCTGCAAAAGCAGTGAGGCATGAAGTATTTTCTTAACAACATTCACTTAGAAGCAAAGGACTCAGGCAAGCTGTATTTTTATTAATTTATTATCCCATCCATTCTTCCATGGCTTCTCCCATCCCACTATAAAATAAATGAGTTAGTCAGACTTTTTCTGCCATTAGCCTCTATGACTAGCATCCGTGGTCTTTCACCTCCCCATGGTTGTACATACTTGGCCCAGAAAGTGTGTGCATTTATGAGTGGGCATAGCTGGGCCTAGCAGGAAAGGATAAAAGGGCCACATCACCCTGAGGGAGGTGAGGAGAGACTATGAGGAGAGCATGTAGTGCAGAATGTCACAGGGGAGAGAACACAGAAAAGAGAACATGGGTGACAACATGAGAGAGGATTTCATAGGAACTTGAGAGAGGGGCCTCAAGTGGCTGTTTCTTTGCTGCCTGCTTTTCCTCTGCTCATTATTAAAACTCATGAAAATAATTCCAATGATTCCAACATTCTTTAGCTTCTAGTACTGATGATTGTAAAACACCATCTCTTCTTTCAAAACAAAATTAAAGATAACAAGTCAGAATAGTCATATTCTAGTGGGCATTTTAGAGTCCTAATTATTGACTGGTTCTCCAGTCCACACAACCCTGCTTTTCCACAATCCAGTGCCATTGACTATTTAAGAAACCTAAGAATAATTCCTTCATGAATTTCTATTAATACTATTTCTATCACCTAGACTATCTTCTCTTCCTAGCACAACTCTGCAAAGTACTTTTTTTGAGCACCAACAAAAGTTCTATATGTTCCATGAAAACCTTATACCCTTATCATCCTATAAGTACTATTTCCATCTATTGAAATGAGAGCAGATTTGGTGATCCTCAGATGAGTTGATTTAAGTCACTTGTACTTTTAAGTAATGTTACAAATTCTAGGTCCATGCAAAAAAGTTAAAATATAAATCTACAGAAATATTAGGGTAGCACAGGTCCTGATACTCACCAAAGTTTAAGATACACCATTCTAAATGAAGGTCAAACTTCTCTTCTTTCTTTCTTGTAACACACACCAATTTCTGTCAACTATTCTAGTTATTCTATATCACCTAGTACCATTATATTTTAAGTACCTACTACTTATGGACTGTGCTATCTTGTATACATTCTTAATAATACCTTGCACATTTTTCTATATTAGAGAGACATTAAGCAAATATCATTTTCATGATTTTCTAGAGTTACAGGTCAGAAATGATTCCAATCAGTAATTTATAGTGACTCATTTATAAATTTAATAGGTGATAGATGATAGGTAATAGAAATAGATAAATATAGATAGATATAAATATAGAAATAAATATAGATAGAAATAAATATAGATAAATGATAAATAGAAAGATGAGAGACACATAAACAGGTAGACAGATGTGTAGGCAGGTATATATAGATGTAGATAGATATTCAAAATTCTTACTTCTGTGTCAGCACTAAAAGTGAACCACCAGGCTTGAAAGTTACTATACAGATATTTATACAATTGGTCTCAGCAAACTTAGGAGAATGGTAAAATGTAAAAATAAAGATTCAAGAAGAGTACAAGATATTCCTTGAGCTAAACAGATCCTGCCTCAATGACAGGGAAAGCTCTAAGGAATATGCCCCAAATCTTTATCCCATGCCTTCCCTCAGATCATTTAAAGAAGAACCCAACTGGGTTGTCTGCTTCCTTTTGAAATTATATCTGCTTCAGGCAAAGCTGGCCTCAAAGGGACCAATTACAGAGAAAACAGGGTGGTTATTTCCTTTTAAAGTCCCAATGCTCAGTAAAGTTAGCTCTCCTTTCTCAGGCCTTCAGGAGGCCGTTCTTAGGACTACAAACCTACTTGCTGCTCCCCCACCCCCCACCTTAAATTCCCTGTTGTATTTCACTCTGTTCTATGAACAATACCCAGGACCTTTAATAACTTGTGTTAATAAAATTGAAGGTAAAATAATCATCTCTTTGCTTGTACTCCATAGTCTTTGGTATTATTTAGTGGAAATTTAGCTTTATGAAAGTAACATTTCAAGTGGAGATTTAACGCTGAATTTTCAGAAAGGTTAATATCTATCTACTTACATAGGAAGTTTCACATGATGATAAATTAACCTATTTTTTTTTTCCTTCAAACTAAGCTTTCCTGTCTTTAGAGAGGTTGAGTATGTTGAAAGTCAGTTGGGAAGGTTTTTATTAAATAGCTCTACAGTCTAACAACTTTTACTCTTTGAAATCCTTAGCCAGACACATTACTACAGAGGAGACCTTAGGCAATTAACTCAAAGAAAACCAGGGCCCTACGCCCATTATCCCTGTTTCAACAGCTCTCTTTGTGACAGGTACAACTCAGGTGAAATTCTCTTTTGTAAATTCTCTTCTGAAATTTGACATGGTTCTGTGAAGTTTGTCACAGAGCAATTAAAAAGGGATTCCAATCACATAATTCAACTGTATCTTAAAGTTGCAGCTTGTTCAGCTAAGACAGGTGAGACTTTCAAATAGAGAAAGGAGAAATGGCTTATATAGCATCCTTTGGATACCATTTTTTATCAACTGTGAATTTGGGAACACTGTAGAGTTTCATTTAGGAGCCTGTAGTATCATTTTTTGCTATATTTATTTAAATTATAGCTATATTCAGATAACAAAAAAATTTCATTCATTCTCATTACAATTAGTCCAGCTGCCTAATAGGTTTTGGGGTAATTTCTATTTTAAAGAATCATAATTCTCAACCTCTGATTTGCTTGGGAGCTAGAAATATACTAAGGCAGACAAAAGATCACTTAGTCATGAGTAAGGAGTATATCTGTAACAGAATGACAAGAGTGATTTGGGAAGCTGTGACCCCATCTTTGTAATGAGATGGTGCTGAACTAGAAGATGCCACTGTGGGCAGAGACTAGACAAAGCATGTGGAGGGTGGGGCAAAGCTTCGCAAATGCAGAATACAGTCATGAGAAGAACATGGGATAAGAGAAACCCTAAGAGTGCATGCAGGGAGAACAAGACACACACAGTCACAGATCCAAGAGGAGGAGGAAGGTGTGGGCCTTGTGGGATGCCCAGTCCAGCCTGACATCAGCTGGACCAAGAGAAGAAAAGCAGCTTCTGACCTACAGCACCAGCCCAGGCCAACAAAGAAACATTTGTCCCTGGTGATAGGGTGGCTCACTGGAAAGAAGTCTTGGTAATGTGTGTCACTGATGAGAAGGGAGCTGGTGGAAACTTGGATTTGGTGTTGGTCAGACCTGAAGAGAAGACATGGACGAAACCTGGACTTGGTGTTGACTAGACTGGGGTGAGGCCCCCAGGGCCTGGATAGCCCTATGGACTCTTGGTTCCTTACCTTTTCGATAATAAATTCTGTTTCTGTTAACCTGGTCTCGCACTGCTGTGACTTGCGTGTGGACGGACCTGGTAGTGGCGGTTTAAAGACCAACTTTTCCCCTGTGAGGCAGCGTGAGGTAATCTGCCTGCCTCTCACCCACTAACAGCTTTTGTGAGGTAATCTGCCAGCCCGTGCCCACTAACATATCCTGCAATTTGTGACAATATGGATAAATCTGGAGAATGTCTCACTAACGAGATAAGTTAGAAAAAGACAAACACTATACAATATTACTTTTATATATAATCCAACAAAGTCAAACCTAAAAAAAAATAAAATAAAATGGTTGTTACCGGGGACTTGATCGTGTTTAAACTTATAACAATTACCTCAAATCCTGTTAGGCAGTTGGACTAATTGTAATGATTAGTTCAAGCTCATAACAAGTAGTAAAGAAGTCTTAGAGATCTAATGTACAGCATAAAGATATAATGAATAATTTTATATGATGTGATAAATAATGCTTCAATGATAATATTACAATATATAAATGCATGGAAGTAACTTGCTATGCTCCTTAAACTTATAAGAGCTAACATGTCAAATAAATAGAAAAGAAAACCTATCCTGAATTATATTATGTAGCTTACAGTAAGAACTGGACTAGGATATCTCTTGATTTCTAGTCTGCGCTTTGCTACTACTTAGAAACATAAAACTTTAGGAGATAGGAAAGATGACAGCAGATGGGAAAGGGGACCATTTTGAATACATCTTAAGGGCCAGTAACTTTACATACATTGCCCAATTAATATTATCAGTAACCTCCTTATACTTCCTAATCATACAGACATCTGCTATGTAAGTCAAATTAGCAAAATCCAACTGTTCTTTCCACATTGTCATCAACTATGAAATTAGATGTTTGTACAAGTAATTATTAACTTTAAATGTTTATTGTTTAATTCTCACACTGTGTCTACAGACTTCAAAATCAAATAAGAAAGCGAAAAACCAAAGATAAAGTAGTTCTGAAATTTTAGTTATTTGGAGTCAATTGCTTTTCTTAAAATGAAAGGCTTTGTTTTTTAACAGGGACTGGTCAAAACAGTGGAGTGGGTCTAAATGAACCACAACCATTTCTATGTAAAGGGAGAGCATAAAATGGGGTGATATGAGGACAAATATATTGTTTATAATGATGATTATAACTGATTCAACTTAAAAGTTAATGGTAAAAAAGATAATTTAACTAGGAAAATACAGTCTATGTATAATTTAAAATCAGCACATAGAAAATATAAGCTCAAATTAAAAAAAGTATAGGCAGTAATAAATTGAGAAAACATGCTTGAAAAACATGAAAAATGTCTTCAATTTTATATATGTGTGTATAAAATAAAATAATCCCAATTAAATTAAGATTGGACATGCATTGGGTGAGACAGGGGAAGATAAAGCTCTTCTAAAATTTATATGAAACATAAAAGGCAAAGAAAAATATAAAAGGCAAAGAACAATAAAAATATTTTAAAAAAATGAATTGTTGAAGGGAAAGGAAAATTTTCCCCTATCAGATATTAAGTTATAGGATGAAACAATATTTAAAACAATATAGTATTGCTGTAAGAGTATATCAACAAGTGCAAGTAATAGAATAAGTCATAATAAAATATATGTATATAGAGAAATGTATCTGGTAATGAGAGATGTAGTTAGCAGTCATGGAGAAAAGGTTAAAATAACTGTCTTTAATGCTGGAATGACATGCTAAAATAATATACTAAAAAGTATAAGTAGATTTATACCATATTCAGATATACATCAGAAAAATAAGTTTATGTTTTAAAAAAGACAAAGTTGGATGATTTCTAAAGATTATAAACAAAAAGCATAAATCAAAAATGAGAGTTGACAGTTTTGTTGCATTTAACTAAAACTGTATGCGCTTCAAAATTATAATTAGAAATGTCACCAGGATATATATCAATAGCATGCAACAAATATTTATAACTCAGGAAAGAAAAATATATCATGTCAAAAATGTTCAACCACACAAGTATTAAGGAATAACAAAGAAAAGTGAAATTCAATTTAACATTTAACAAATCTGAACAAACTAAAAATTCTAATCTCTGTGGAATATATACTAGCACAGTCATATCTGAAAATCAAGTTTATGAATATCTACTAAAGTTGATGAGCTGCATTTTATATTTTAAACAAGTCACCAAGTCTAGGTTTGTTCCCTACAGAAATATTTGGATATTTTTTCTCTTGCAGGCATGTGGAAGAGTGCTTGAGGCAGTAGTATTCGAAATCTCAAGAATTTAGAAATGACTTATCTGTCTACTGGTTGATGAATAGGTGATGAATTTAGTATATCACACAAGGGTATCCTATAGTTCTGGAAATGGAATATACAGTTACATGAATCGCATTGATACCATTTCTGTAAATATTAACACCTATAAAACAATAATATACATTGATTTAATCTATTTTGTATACATATGTTGCCAAATAAAAGGAACAAATGAAATTTGTAAACATCAGTAATATATGAAGACTAATTCTGGAATGGTGAACAATTTAATCCAGCAGAATCATGAAAAAGTTCTCTGAAAAAAATTTTATTTATTCAAACAGTTTGTAGGTGTATTTCCATTTGATATATGTTTCTTCTCTCTCTTTCTATGTCTGCCATATTTCTGTTTGCTTTTTTTTTTTTTTTTTTTTTTTTTTTTTTTTTTTTTTTTTTTTTTTTTTTTTTTTTTTTTTTTTTTTTTTTTTTTTTTTTTTTTTGAATGTTTGAAGCTACTCCATGACATTCCTTTACAGGAATGTTAAAACACAAAATTAGTTTTCATAAAAGAATGATAGAATCGCTAAAAAATTAAAAGAATTGATAAAAAGAACATACTAAAGGTAGCATTTTACAAGAGCTGACAACATTGGATACATCAGTTTTGAAAGCAGATGCTTCATACAGTGAAGTTGTTCCTTTGAAGGATATAATGTTTCCGATTCATGTTCAGGTAAAAATTCGTCAGCTCAAGAACATGACCGCAATAACTCTAAATAGGTGCTTGAAGGCACAAAGAGCATGTCCTCTTGCTGAGACTTCATCTGCCTTTCTGATTAATATTAGATGTGAGCAATTCCAGACTACTGATTAGATTTATCAATAATTAATGTAATGTTATTGTGGATGATTAAGGTTATTTCTTTTAATGGGATTCTCGTCACTTTTAACACTCATATAAATTCCTGATGTCATATAGTCCTGCATACACTTTAGCAAACCTACCAGACCAGCTCTGTAATCATGATTCATCAAATCTCAAGCTCTGAGAGGAAAAGAAAATTTTCAGGTCTATGACCTAAATGCTTATAGTAAAATCTTTCGGGATAGCAAAACTACTCTTTATAGTCTTTGCGAATTACTTTTATATTTTTTGTGATATATTTAATATTAAAAATGGGGGAAATACAAAGCAACAAACTACCAATGAAGAAAAATGGTTCATAAAAATAAATCATACTGTAAAATTAGCCTACTAATTAAGTAGGTACAGGAAATAAATAACTGGTGAGACATAATTTTTCCCCTATAAAATTATCAAAGAATTACAAGGAATATATATTTGAAATACATTTATTAAAATTTCAAAGCTGTGAAAAGTGAACATTTACATACCTGGCTAGTCATAAAATAATACAATGCATCCATTTCTAAAGATCAGCTCAGCTATAACTATCAATAGGTGCTTGAAACACAAAGAGCATACATCCATTTCTAAAGATCAGCTCAGCTATAACTATCAATAGGTGCTTGAAACAGAGCATGTCATCTTGCTGGGACTTCTTCTACCTTTCTGATTAATATTAGATGTGAGCATCTTGATCCAGCAACAGAATTCCCAAAGTAATTAGATTTAGCAATATAATTTTCAAAGTAAAAAAGTAAATGAGAGAAAACCTTGAGCTATTATAATATCCATTAATACATTATTAACAATAGAACATTAGAAAATGTTTGTAAAATAAAGTGACTTGTAGAACTAATAAGAGGAAGGGGATATAGGTACAAAAATCCTAACAGCATATTAATAAGTCAAATTCACCAGCATAATAAGCGATCATAAGTATGGTCAATTGGAATTTTTCCTGAGAGTCAAAGATTTCAGCATTAACCAAAAAAATGTGATACACAGGGGCCAAGCATGGTGGCACATGCCTGTAAGTAGCAGTCTAGGAAGCCAGGACCACGGATCGTGGTTGGAGTTCCGCTGGAGGCAAAGTAGCGAGATCTAGTTCTAAAAAAAAATAGTTGGGCGTGGTGGTGCATGCCTCTAATCCCAGCTACCTGGGAAACTGAGATTGGAGATTGCTTGAGTCCGTGGTACCTCAGGCAACGTGAGTCTGGGTTCCATGAGCAAAAATAGTGAGACCTAGTCTTAAAAAAATATAAAATAAAATAAGTGATACACCATATCAATAGAATGAAAGATAAAATTCATGTGACACTTCAATAGTTGCTTCAGAAAAAAGTCTAGAACTAATTAAAAATTCAATCATGTTGCACAACACATATCAAGATACAGAAATTCAGGAGCCTCTCTACATATTACAATGAAATATCTGCAATAGAAACAAAGAAAGCAATTCCATCTGTAATAATATAAAATGTAATAAAGGGCATGGAAATAAATTTATTCAAGGAGGTGAAACATATAAATGCTGAAAACTTTGACTAAAAATATGAAGAAAACAAAAATGAAAGTATCCTATGTTCATGAAACAGAACTAATGTTAGTCAAATGTTCATCCTATCTAAAATTATCTGTAGCTGAAATGTAATCCCTCTCAAAATTCAAATGATATTTTCACAGAAGCACAAAAATAATCATAAAATATGAAACTACAAAAGATATAATCTTGAGAAAGAAGAACAAAGTTGGCTGCAAACTATAATTGAAGTCAAAATAAATCAAAGTAGAAAGATACACTTATGAAAAACAAGAGATAAACCAATGAAATGAATTTAAAAGTCTTCTGATAAATCCTAGCACATACTGTCAACTGATATTTGCAGGAAAACCAAGACTATTCAATGGAGTAGGATACTCATTTTAAGAAACAGTGCTGGAAAAACCAGATAATGTTATGCAGACGAATGAAATTGAACCTCTATTTGTACCACTAACAAAAATAATCTGAAATGGACAAAGACTTACACAGAAGACCTGAAATTGTAAAACTCTAAAAGTAAATATGAAAGAAAATCCCCTTAATTTTGGTTTGAGTAATAGATTTTTGACTATGATATCAAAAACACAAGCAACAAAAGCCAAATTAACAAAAAATAAAAAAGATTGCTCATACAAGACGAAACCATTAGCAAAATGAAGATAGAGAATGAAGAATATACAAAATGGAGGAAGTATATGGAAATCATATATAAGGAGTTTTTGTTTGTTTGTTTTTTTGTTGTTGTTTTTTTTTTTTTTTTTTGCTTTTTCTAGCTCCTCAAGTTGGGAAAGTAGATTATTTCTTTGGGTTCTTTATTGCTTTTTGATATGGACCTGTATCATAGTACTATTCACAATAGCAGGGATATGAAAACAATCTGAATGCCCCAAAATTGATGAATGCCTGAAAAGATTTGGTATATCTATACAACAGAATATTTTTTTTCTTTATTTATCTATAAATTTCACAACTTTGTAATCTCAAGGGTTTGCCTCCCCCCCCCTCCCTCCCCTCCCTTCCCCACCTTTCCCTCCTGTTCATAGTTGTGCGCTTCATTTTGGTGCTTCGTTTGTTTTGACTTTCTTCAAGGCTTTTATTTATTTTTTTTTTTCACTATATCCCATATATTAGTGAAACCATTTGGTTTCTGCCTTTTTCTTTGTGGCTTGTTTCAGCTAATATGATTTCTTCTAAATGCATCCATGTTGTTATGAAGTCTTCAAATTTGTCATTTTTAATTGATGAGTA
>PVHY01015806.1:0-35215 GCA_004024945.1 Uropsilus gracilis
CCACCATCACCTCCACCACCACCACCACCACCACCACCACCACCACCACCACCTCTACCACCTCCACCCCGGGCGTCCCCCACTGACAAGGCTTCTAAATGATTTCAGAAATGCTGGTGGACCTAGCCGCCATCTGGCGGAATTGGAGGCTGCAGGAGATCTCCCTGCACGGCCCCAGGGGCCCGTGAGCCCTGCGTTGTCGACACCAGAAGCTTGGAACCTGGGCACCGCTGGCCTGGTCCCCGCCCCGCCCCGCCCTCACGTTCTGAACTCCCAGGTCGTGCTGGGAACGGAGCCCTGGGTCCCTTCTCCGCACGCCATCCGAGCCGCTGACCACTCCGAGTGTGGGCATGGGGGCGGGAGGGAGAGTGACCTGGGAGGGGGCACGCCCACACGGAAGTCGGCGTGTCGGGGGCGGCTGGGCGGTGCGCGTGGACTGGTGGCCGGGTGAGCAGGTCAGGGGAGCTCTGCGCGAGAGGTTGCGCGGAGGGGGAGGGCGGCAGGAGGAAGGAGTGGGGAGGGCGTCAAGACGCGTTAGAGAGGGGGGATGGACGTGTGCACACGCGCCTCAGATCTAGCTCTGCAGCCAAGGACTCTCGGGTTACTCCTGTTAAGCTAGAAATGCCCCCCCCCCCCCAGTCTTGCTTTTCAAATCTACATTCCAGGGAATGTTCCCAAGTCCAGAGGTTCGCGAACCGGCAGGACGGCTGGTATTCGGAGGAGGCGAGTCGCGGTCCACTCTGGCCGCCTGAGGCTCGCAGCCAGCACAGCGGGGCTCGTTAAAGTCCCGGCAATTTCTGGAACTCTTCCCAAGGGAAGTTTTCCGGGGCTGCCTTCCGGTCAGCGACCCCAGGTTGATTATTTGGTGGTCCTTTTTTGTTTGAAAACAAAAAACACACATTGTATCCAAATAACAAAAGTTGCTCTCCCGCCCCACCCCCTTTCCTCATTAGGCAGGGAAGAGGAAGCTGAAAAATAGAATTATATTTTTGTATTAGTTTTTCTTGTTTTTTAGCTCTCATGAACTGTGTCTTTCTGGTTAATAAATACTAGCACTGCTGAGATGTATTCTTTGTAAATACTCAGGACCTGGAGTGACAAATACATTTAACTGAATTATTATAATCATTCTTCATGTTTTTAACTCTAAGTTCATTGGTTAATAAGTAGCAAAACAGATAATGGAAGGCATACTTTATAAATATTTGGGATTTGGAGTGATGACATACTTGACTAAAATCCATGATTTTTAACACGGAAACAAGTTTGGATTTGAGTGTTTTCTTCCAATACTTAACAGCACTTCTTAGTGCTATTTTACCCCTCAAAGAAATGATCTGCATCTTTAAGAATGACATTGCTTTATAGTAGTTAAAAACCTTAATATATTTTTGTAAAATACTATTTAAAGTGTGGCATTTGGTGTTGAACAGAGTTGATCCTTTACACCTCAAAGTGTTACAGGGTAGGGATTAGTAAATATCTTTGGGGCAAGCAGGAGAATTTTCTCGTAAAAGAACTTTCACCTACTTAGCTCCTGAATTGGGACTGGGGGGGGGTTGTCCTGGGGAAATGGTGGACAGTGGTCTGAATCAGTAAACCTGGTAAATGCTGAGTAAATAGGAGCAATTCATTCCCATCAAGAATAACCTAATAGATCAGAGTTTTCATTACCTTAATCACATTTTAGTTTTGGTGTTAAAAATTTTTTTTTTGCATTGATGCCAATAATACTAAAATGTTCAGTATTAAGTATTGGATAAATTGATTATGGTGATTATACTTTAATTTTTAACTTAAGTTTTCATCAATTTGCTATCTATGACAAAGGTATAGTGGTTTGAGGAAAGAAAGGAGGAATTTATACATGCTCTGAGGTTGAGCGTGACAAAGGTAGTATAGCAGTTTCTCAGGAGATAAGTGCAAAAAACTTACCTTTCTCAAATCTAAACTTATTTTGTTGATTATTTGGATGACTAAAAAAATCTTTCTAAACTTAAAAAATCATTTAAAATTTATTTTTCTCTCGTAACTTCTATACATGTAAGATTGGTATCTCTCCCTTTACCAAATGTTTTCCCATTACACTCCCTGTCACAAAATCCACAAAGACTGATCTGTTTTTGGTGTATAAATTTGTGGGATGGGAGACATAGGGACTTCTTACCTAGATCCTGGTTGAAGCTGGAAACAGACAAGTGATGTGGGGGTCTTGGAGTATATCTGAGCATCTAGCAATTCAAACATTTGACTGCAATTTTCTCTGTGAATGACCTGGAGGAAATCAAAGTTATGTTTTGGAGGGGCACATGGCACTGCATTCAGTACATACTTTCCAGCATGCCCTGAGCTTTCAGAAAGTCTAGAGTTTAGAGCTCTGTGTAGAAGAGACTACTTGGTACAGTCTCAGGAGAAATCAAGCCCAGTAAGCTTGAGTATGACTCATCAGGCAAGGGTTGTCTTTTTCCACTGAAATTCATTTGCTGACTGAGACTTACAGCTTTGCATCCATCTTAGAGTAGCAGACAGTCAGAAAACTGTAGGGAGGAGCAAAGGTTAGCCCTGCAGAGACCTTTGCTTTCTTTTCAGGTATCTGATTCCCATGTAGGTACCAGCTAATCCTATATTACTCTCATTTGATCTTGCCTTTTTGGGGGGTTTGATTTACACCAACCCGGGGGTGTCTAGTATAATAAATATGTGTTGGAGGAATAGTGCTATATTTGCCCCTCAACTTGACTCAACTTAAAGGTGTTTCATATCAAACAAAGATGGGGAAGTAATGTATAGTTATGAGTTTAGCCTCTGGAGTAAAATTCTGACCCTTTAGTTTACTTGCTCTGTGACCCAGGGCAACACACCCTTTCTAATCCTCAGACTTCTCATCTGTGAAGTGGGAATTACACAACTTTCAAGGAGTATTGTGAAATACTGGATGATTTTAAATATAGATATAATGCTTACAACATTTCTTTCAGTCACGAAGTGTTCAATATATAATGACTATTAATGTTTCAAGGACCAAACCTGGAGGTATAATTTTCATTGTTGGAAGCATCGATATAGCCAAACCACAGTGTCTGGAACAGCCAGCTTGTATATAGGAGGCTCTCACACACTCATGCCTGATGGCAATATGAAAGAGGGAGGGAGAAAAGCTCAGAGCCCTTTTCTGTGATAGCCAGCTGCTTCACCTCCCTTCATTATTATCCATCCACCAGGATTAGCTCTGGTAACCTTCTGACCTCTTTCTCCCTTCGTTTTATTTAAAAGCAAGGTAATATTAAAGAAATGAGTCTCTGAGTCAGGGAGGAACTTGGCTAAGGTTAGATATCAAGACAGTGGCCTGCGTTAGGGAATCCAAAATTGATGTTTTCTTATTCTGGAAATTTGTATTATCAGTGCTGTTTGAAATAAACGGGCCATTAGAATTTGTGTGTGATGAGATTTGGGCTATATATAATCAGATTTGCTTTAATGGTATTTGACTGGTATTAGAATTCAAAGTCCCAGAGTTTCTAGTATGTCCTTAGATTTTTAAGTTATATGGGTACGTTTACCCTCTTGCCTATGTGAGAGAAATCGTGAACCTTCCCCCATCTGTGTGTGTCACAGTCCTACAGCATGATGGATTGTCTCTGCTTGGGGGAGGCTTAGGACGGGGCTTGAAGGGGCCTTGTAGGTCAGGAGAGAAATACAGCAGCAGGACTGAGCTGGAGGGGGGGTGGGGGGGGTGAAAGCTGTTGGGGAGGGATTACCAGAGGAAGGGAAGGGCCATGCTGGGAGGGGATGGGCCCTTTCCATAGTGTCTGTGTGCTTTCTCCTAGGAGTAAAAGAGGGCTGTCCATTACCCTAAGCACACAAATAAACTCAATGTTTTTCTCTTTGTAGAAAGAAGCCCCTTGGGTCTTGGGAATACCAGAGAATGACTCTGAATATCAGTCTGTGAGGGGGGAAGGAGGATGGGAGTGGGGAGTACTGGTCTTTGCCTGAGAACCTTGGATTTAAGTCTCTTATTAAAATATAGTAACTCAGATTTGAAAAGTCTCCTGTTTATGTATATATGTGGCAGAAATGGCCAACTGTCTGACACCTCATTCCCTATCAGTCCTTAATGGCTCCATCTAAGAGTTCAGGCCACTGTTGGGAGGCAATGTTTCTATAGCTGATAGAGCACCTACTTCTCTGTCACTGGTCCTTTTCACATACAGACATAAAGGTGTATGGGAGGTAGGAAGGGAAATACTGAACATTCATTTTCAGTTTTAAAGAAAGGGGGGAAGTCTGGGACTTGGGCCCAAATGCCAATGTCATAGTTAAGAGGGAAGGCTAGAAAAGGAAGAGTGGGGTGTAAGAGGCAGATGGAGAGGTAAAGGCAGCAGCTCATGCTAGTGTAAGTAATCAGCAGTGCTGCAGTTAGGGCCTAGGCTTCAGCTTCCTTCCTGAGCAGTAAAATTAAAAAAAAAAAAATCCTTAGAACAACAAAAGTCTGGACGCATGGGCTTCCTTCCTGACAGGCCAACCTGGTGGGGCTTCATTCAGACTGAGCTGCAGTCAAGGCTGATTTACGGGTAAGAGATCTCAGACATGTAGGCTTAACCCTTTTCTAACCACAGAGATGCCTTGTTGTAAATGCTGCCTCTTCTCCCACCACAGCATGGGTAGTTTTTTATTGTCATGTTTTCATTATTTAAATAGAGTACCTGGTGTTGAAGGACCTAGTGCCCTCTTCATGAAAAAGCTGAGACTATGAGAAGTTGAGTGATTTGTAAGAGATCGTAACATCAAGTCTGTGATAGTCCTGGCATGGTGGCTTCTGACTGGTATGATACTCAGGCTCTTGATGGCCCTGCATTGACTTAGGAATGCTGAAATCGCCTTTGATCATGGGAGGTAGCTCCTGGGGTCAGTATTGGGGTGATCCATTGAGTCTCATTTCTCTATATATAAAATATTGGTACTGTAGAGGGGATGGTGCCACTTGATCTTAAGTGTTTATTGGTGTTATTGAAAATAAAACTGGCAGAGTACATGAGGCATGATCAGCTTCCCTCTCATAGGGTATATGTAGCCATTAATTCATTTAATCAATCAACTAGTATTTACTGAATACCTGCATTGTTATAAGCAATATACTAGATACAGAGATACTGTGATGAGCAAGAAAAATGATAGTCTCTGCCTTCCTAGAGCTTAAAGTTTAGCAAGCAAAAGTAGGATATTGTGAAACGTACTATCATAAAGGAATACAGTAAAATGCCATGGGATTGGAAGCAGGAGCTCCTAATCTTGACTAAGAGTCAGAGATAGGTTTCCAGAGCAACTGACTTTTTAAGTTGATATCTGAAAATCAAGATGGAGTTATTCACTTGAAGGGGCTAGGTGTGGCAGTTTGTGTTTCTGGACAACTATAGCGTCTGAGAGTGGAAGAAAAACTCCAGAGCTGCCAAGGATTGCTCACAATAAAGTAAGAACAGGATTTTTCTCTGCCAGAATCTAAGGACTGACATTAAATCCCTATAGCACTCCATCCCACAGCCTTGGGCACATACATTTGATGTGTGTGTGGTTTTGAGGCCTAGTATCCTATCCTAAAGGATCATTAAAAATAACTTTCTAAAGACAAGTGACTATAAAATACTTTCTGATGACATATGATGTCTTAAGACCCATGACCACCTGGAGTGACACTTGGTGTGGAGTAGGAAATGTTGGTTGAACAAAGAAGAGCCATTGCTCTGCTAAGGTTGGGTGAGGTAGATCAAGGGCCCATATCTTTTTGCTAAAGTTCATCTCAGCCCTATACTTTGTCCAGCACAAACACCTGGTGGGTCTCAGAACCTAGAAGAACCTCTTGACCATTAAACTAAACCACACCACACCTGGGATTCTTGATAGGATTTCTTGGCCTAATTTCTCCTGGGAGGTGCACTGTCTAAGCTCAGCTTTCATGAGGGAGGATGGGTGCATAGTGCCAAAGCTGTTGAAGAAGGGGAAAAGAAGGCAAAACAAATGGTTGTTCCTGCCTGGCACACACTGGTATACTAAAAACAGTTCCTTCCAGCCGGGGCCTCGGTTCTCTGCCATCCCTGCTGTGGTTTTCCTTCCCCTGGTCTCTTATCATCATCATCTGTCTACATTCACAGCACTTCCTGAGCTCCTGTGTGTAGAGCTCTTGCTCTCTTGCTCATGCCCAGTGCTGTTTGCTGGGGAGTCAAAGAAATAGATGGTACTTCCTCTTCTTGGGGGCCTTACGGCTAAAGTGAATAATTAGGGTGTGTACATGAAAAAGAAACAGCAGTATAAAACATTGACAATAAAGGCACTAGGGTTTCAAGAGGAGTAATCCCCCCATTTCTCAAAATGTGCCCTAAGGACCAACTGCTTCCTAATCATTTGTGGTAGTGGTGGAGGAGGAGGCAGAGATGGGTAGGTAGAGTGTTATTTGTAATGCAGATTCTCAGAGCCACACCAGGCTCCCTAATCAGAATCACAGGGGATGTGACCTGGAAATCTGTATATTTAGTAAGTGGTGATTCACATGTTCCTTAAACTTTATGAATCACTCACCTAGGATGAGCATCCCTAAGGGACACATTCACTGAGGAGGAAAGCCTCCTTAGCCTTGAGGAAGGGGGGTTAGGATAAGGCCAGTCAAGAGGAGACTGGCATTCCATCCTGGAGTCTGGGCATGGTAAGAGTGTAGACATGATGTCTGCTCACAATAGCTTCTTCTCTAGTCCCCTGTGGAGGGTGGGGTCATATCACTCCAACTGCCCTTCATGTTCCATTCCCATTTTGCCTTTGCTCCTCCTTGGGATGTTTCCCTTCTCTTATTGCTGATCCGCTGACTGTATAAGCTCAGACTGCCCTTTTCTTGGTACAATATGGTAATTATAAGGTGGCCCAGTGGAGAGTTCATGGTGCTTAGCCAGATGTGAGGGAGGCTAGTGAGCACTTCAGCGCTCCTTGGGTTCTAGCCAACTGTCTTCTTGATGCTGTTATGCTGCCCAGAAGGGGCTAGAGGGTTTTTTTTTACCAGTCTTCTCTCTCCCCTTCCCCAGCCCTTAAGCTTACTTCTTATGCTAAAATGCTCATTTGTAAAGAAATCAGGGTTGGAGGGTTAGAGGAATCTCTCTGTGGCTGAATTAGTCACCAACACCTGCAGATTGACTCTGCCTCAAGTTTTAACCCTTCCGTGGGCAGCTGCCAGTGGATCTAGGCTAAATCAGCCCTGAATAGGGGCCTGCTCTGAGGTTCATCTGGTTTCAGGTGCCTGTACACTGGTGGTTGCTCTCATCAACATTGCTAAAGGAGTTGGGGATAATGTCCTCTTTGCCATCATACTTATCCTTTTCTTAAGAATACACATCACCTTGTCCTGTACTTGTTTGTTTAGTTGCCCCTTAGTTGTTTCACGTGCTCATGTGTCTCCTTGTTTGACTGTGCAGTGTTATCCCTCATATTGCACCTGGTACAATAAATACTTGTTGTGAGAATAAGCAAACCCAGGATCATCATTTCCTCACTTGAGTAGTTCTGAGCATTGCCATCTGACTCTGCTCACTTGAACATTGTCTGAAGGACCACACAGGCTCTCTCATGGTGCTGGGCACCTCCTGGCACATTACAAGTGGCAACTTGTGACTAGAAGTAGCAATGCTGGGAAAACTCAGTGACAGGGCATAAGCATAGAGTGAGAGGCTCTGGCCTGTCATTTACTAACTGTATCTTTTGGTAAGTTGCTCTGTATCTCTGAGCCTCAGCTTCTGTTTAGTTAGTGAGAGACAAGAACCCTTGTCCTTCCTTATGGAGCTATGGAGTCAGAAAAGGAAAGGCAGGTGAGTTTTGTTATCTAAAGGTAACCAGGAAGATGACACACACATGCAGACAACATGGGTGCACACATACTATGTGATATTTACTCCAAGCACTTCTTTCTATCTAAAGAGCAGGGTGTGCTAGGAAACTAAAGCAAGCTTATGAAATACCTGAATGTCCAACCTAGAGGGAGCCCTCCTACCTGCTGTTTCATCTTGACTTGGAAGAGCAGCTGCTTTCCCTGACTCTGACTGCTGCCTTCACTTTCTTAGGTGGTTTCCTAGGTGGTTTGGGACAAAGCTGAAAAGTTTTGTAGACTTTTTGTGAATGCCACTTGGTGGGCTACATAGCACAACATCCAAGCTAAAATCTTATTTTGCCAGATTCCCACTGAAAAGAACTTGCTCCTGCCTTTCTAAGCAAAGTTCAGAGCACTTGTATTTTTCTACTTCTAGGGCCAGTGACTCAGTTCCTACTTTGTGGAGGGAAGTGTTTTGGCTTAGAGGTATAATGCCTTGGCCTAAGGAATGATGGGTGGAATCAAGATGAAGAGGGCTTTCTGCCCTAGAGACCTTCCTAGACTGCAAGAGTAACCTTCTCTGCCAGCAAGTAGGATAAGAGGGCCAGGTCAGATTTGGAGGATTTGGAAGGGTTTGCCCCTTAGGCAAGATCTTTAGAAGTCTGAGCTGGACCAGGAGGATTGGAAAGAGCAAGCATTTAAAAAAGGCTTTTCTTGTGCGGTAAACTTCATTGTGTGATTATTTAATAGACCATTAACAAGCAGATTCATTAACAAGATCTTAATTAACAAGTTCCAGGGTTATTCCTTCAACTTCCCAGGGGAACTGTTCTCCTATTTAGTCCCGGAGACTTCCTATCCTCCTTAAACTAACCATACCAGATGCATTTAAATTCAGTCTTTTTATTGCAAGTGAAGTGACTGCTGCACAGGCAGGAGTAGCATTGCTCCTAGTAAGGAATAGCTAACACCTTTTGAGCACTTTCTATGTGTCAGGCACTATTGTAGTGCTTTACATGTGATCATTCATTTAATCCTCACAAAATCACTGTGAGATAGATATTACTGTTATCACTGTTTTACAGAGAAGAAAACTGAGGCACAGAGTGTTTAAGCAGTGTACTCATTGCCACAAAAGCAAGAAATATCAGTGGTGTGATTCAAACCCATGTAATCTGGCACCAGAGTCACAGGGAGGAAGGAAAACCCCAGGAAAGGGAAGCCCCTTGAGTCAGATGCCTACGGTAGTAAGAATAAAACTGTCTGCCATACTCCATTCTCAGTGATCACACAGTATGTCAGCTTATATCCATACATGAAGAAATGGTGGGAGTCTTTTGTAGAGTAGCATCCCTGAAGCATAATCTATTTCAATCCACTCACTGTCTCACTGTCTGCACTATGAGTTCCTTGAGTAAAGACTGTGTCTTATTCACTTCTCTTCCCAGTACCTAGTGTGATACCTAGAACTTACTAGTTATGATCTAATAAAAACCAACTTTGTCAAAGGCTGGTGGGAGAGGGGAAGCTGGTTAATGCCTGCCACCCCCTAGTGCTCTCTGAGGTCACTTGCCTGCCTTTAGGATACTGGGTACTTGACAGACTTTGCCATTCAACAATTGTGGAATCCCATTCACAGACCAGACAGACTCCTGCAGTTTAGATGAACAAACTACATCTTGCTTTAATTGCCTCAGGCAAACTGGAAACAAAATCTAACATTGAGATCCTCTGAAGATGTGATGGCGCTGCTGCCCCTCCAAAAATATTTACCTATAAAAATTCCTCTTAACAGAGATAGTGACCACCTATATGAGCTACCCCCCTGTCCCCATTACCTCTCAAGGATTAATATGTTAACCATTTTTATTACCCCCTCACCATTTGCCTTCCTTTAAAGTACATCCTAAATGATACCTGCCTAAGCCACATTTTTCCTTTGTCAAAAACCTTTATAAAGACTTGTCATTAAAATTTGCTAGATGATACATACTTTCATTCAACCCCAATCTCTATAGTTATATCCATCTCTCTCATCTATCCTCTCATATCCTATGTTCATCTCTCAACAAAGAAGAGCTAACTGACAGATTCACCTAGTCTAACCTAGTGCCTCAGTTTCCTCAGGATAAAGTGGACTAACATTAGTACCAGTCTCCTACAGTTGTTTAAAGGATAAAATGAGTTAGTATAAAATGAAAACAAAACAAAAAACCCAAACCAAAAAACCCTGAAGAATAGCATCTGGCACAAAGTATCTGAAGAATAGCATCTGGGGCAAAGAATAGCATCTTCAACAAATTTAGCTGTACTCACTCTTACAAGGGCATGAGTACAAATTTGCAGTCCCTTGAGCCAGGCCGGTCCCCAGCCTCTACTCTCTATCATACGTAAGGGACAGTGGTGGTGAGCTGGAATCTATTTCGGGGTTGTGTAGTTTGCGGCAAGACTTTCTATAGCTGGAGAAAAAAAGCCCTATTATGGGATATGCAGGACCCGGTACCAATGTCTTTCCTTCTTGGTGCCAGTTAAGTGGCAGCTGGAACAAGAGCAACTAGCGCTCACCTAATGATACCCTGCTTTTAACTATTCTAAAAGGCATAGGGTGGAAATAACTAAAATTCTATACCTAATTCCTACCTGAGGAAACACAGTAAACCATCGGGGTTTTATTTTGGGGTAAAGAGTTGAGCTTGATTAGTTGTATTCTTTCCATCTGCCTCGCCAACCACTCAGATGGCAAGCCTGTGACCCATTTACTCTTTGCCAACTATACTGGGGTAAGGATAAGGAAATGGCAGACTGCCTACAATCATCAGGGAGATTTGAGTTAGAAACAAATGGTTGCAAGTTGCTTTATTTTTCTTATTTTCTAATTACTTACATGATGCTTAAGCCTACTTTTGCCTTTATCATGAAGGGGAAAAATGACTTCACTATCCAGTCTCTCACCCTTTGCAGACATTCTACAAATAATCTACTTCTCAATCTCAACTGAAGACTTACGAGAGCACAAGTTCTCACAACTGGCTGCTTTTGCTCCGACTCTAGCGTTCAGCCCTGCCCCTGTCCTGTTTCGATTAGGACCAATACTCCCTCTTCCTAACTTAGCATCTCTGTGTTCTTTCCAAGTAGCTTGGACATGATATCACTTTCTTTAACAGCATTCTAACTTATAAGAAGCTTAATAGGCAAGGAGATTGTGGGGTCTTTGACTTTTTCTGAGCCTCAGCCCTAAGTGGTTTATTCTATTAAGCTGATTCTTGGTGGGGTGGTTAGAGATTTGCTGGATAAGAGGTTGCGAGTGCTGGTGTATTTAGGGGGGGTGGGATACTTTCATTCCTACTTGCTCTGTGCCCCACCCTCCAGCCCATACCTGCCCTGTGGTTCTGTTTTTAGAGCTCAGGAACAAAGGGAGTGGTAATGAAGTTAGTTAGTTAGTTTATTTATTTATTTTTGAGACTAGGTCTCGCTATTTTTTCCCATGGAACCGCAGGCTCACATTGCCCAGGGTACCACAGACTCAAGCAATCCCCAGCCTCAGCTTCCCAGGTAGCTGGGATTACAGACATGTACCACCACGTCCAGCTATTTTTTTGGAATTAGGTCTCACTAAATTGCCCTGGGCAGGACTCAAACCGTGATCCCCAGTCCCAGACGCACTCCATAGGCTGACACTTAGAGGCACGCACCACCGTGCCTGGCTAGGTAATGAAGTTTAAAGCAAGTTTATTTGAGGACTTAAGCTGGCTTTTCCTCTGAACTGCACTGGATCTCCCTCATCTCTTCCCCTCATTGCATTTGTTGATGCTCTTCAGCCAGCCAGATTTATTTGTTTATTTATTTGTTTATCTACCTATTTATTTATCTCTTAAAGCATTTTCTTTTTTTATTGACTGCCCATATATATACATACATACACCTATATATGTATTACATCATTGTCTACCCAGATGTTCTCCCATCACCTTACCACCCGTGAACCATCTTAATCTCTTGTGCCATCCCCCTTCCCCTACTTTCCCCTCCTCCCCCTCTCTTGCTCTGTGCTTCATTTTTGTTGGCAGTTTTAAATTTTTCTTGTCTGTTTCTTTGTTTTTCCTGTATTCCTCATACAAGTGACCATCCCATATATCTCTTTTTCTTTCTAATTTCCGCTAACATGATTCCTTCTAGCTCCATCCATGTTGCTGCGAATGACATAAGTTTGTCTTCTTTGATTGATGAATATTCCATTGTGTAAATACACCACATCTTTTTCAGCCATTCATCAGTTTTGGATCATTTGGGTTGTTTCCATATCTTGGCGATTGTAAATAGTGCTGCGATAAACATCTGAGTACATGGGTCTTTTTGAATTGGTGTTCTCTGGGTAGATTCCCAGTAGTGGGATTGCTGGATCGAATGGTAGTTCCATTTTCAGTAGCTTGAGGGTCCTCCACACAGTCTTCCATAGTGACTAGACCAGTTTGCACTCCCACCAGCAATGCAAGAGTGTTCCTTTCTCTCCACATCCACGCCAGCACTTCTCGTTGCCTGTATTTTTATATGGGCCATTCTTACTGGTGTAAGATGGCATCTCAGTGTCCAATCAGTCAGTTTTAGATTTTTTTCTTCCCTTTCACCTCCATTCCAATCCTAGCTACAAAAAGAAGAATAATGAGAAAAATTATGGACTGTTGTTTGAAAGAGGAAACCAGGTGTGAAATGTAGAATAAAAAAATCAGATTCAAGTCTAAGAAAAGAACAATCCAAAATCCTTCTCCCTAGGCCCCACCACCACCATTTACACCAACATTATTCTTTCTGATATTTTGACCCAGATCAAAGGTTTTTAGGTTTTTCTATTAATATTTTTTTCTTGGTTCAGCAGGGCCAGCAGGGTGAAGGGGGAAGAGTGTCTGCTTTTTATTGCATCACGTTGAGTTGCAGAGAAACTATAAGAAAAAGTTGTGAGGAGGAAAGATAAGATTGTGGAGAATCTAAGGGAGGGAATCATGAGTGTAAATTTAATGAAGAAAAATAATGTTCTGGTTAATAATCAACAGAGAAAGTAAGATGAAAACCTAAAAGGGCCAAAAAGCTAAAATAAAGGAAAGGAAACTTAAGATATGCAAAGACAATAGAAAATTTGAAACATTTCAATGAATGATGAGGAGTTAACACATTGATTTGGATGCAGATCTGAGGAAGCAGGACCCTGGACATATACCTGCATGTGTAGCTGGGAGTGTCTTGTGGTGCGGTCTCTTTGGAGGCAATTTGGCAATATCCAGTTATGAAAATGTTAAATGGAACGATCTTTTGAGGGGATTCAACTATACAAATTTATCCTACATATATTTGGTCAAATATTTAAAGTATGTCTACTTTATAGTATTGTTTTGTAATTTCAAAAAACAGAAGTGATATAAATGTCCACTAGTAGGGAATTGGTAAAATATGCCATGATGCATCAGTATGATGAAATACTATGTAGTGGTTTTAAGATGAGTTAGGACAATGTGTGCTTTTATGTAAAACAAGGTAACATATGACTGCTTTGTATAAAAAAGAAAATACGTACATGGGTATATCTTTATATATGTATATAAAACATCTGGAACAATATAATTTGTTAACAGTTTCCTTTGGGGAGGATGACTGGATAGAAAGTAGGAGTAACACTTTTAATTTTATGCTTCTCTGTAGTATTTAAATAGTCAACCTGTGCATATACTATTTTTTATTATTTAAAAATCTGACTTGTGATTTAAAAAGATAATTTGGCAGTTCTGGAACAGGAGAAGAACACTAGGTTAAAAACTAAGGAAATCTATAAAGTATGAACTGTAGGTAGTAAATAGTGTATCAATGTTGGTTTATTAGTTATGACATATATACCATACTAATAGAAGATGTTAATAATAGGGTGTCAGGACTATCTCTGCCAGTTTCTCTAAATTTAAAAACCATTCTAAAATGAAGGTTTATTTAAAACAGAATTCTGAAGACTGTATTTTGGGAAAGGCCTATTAGTAATACTTAGAGATTGACTCTTGGAGAGATGGATTGATAAAATAGAGTGATCCCTCTAGTATTAGGACTAATTACTAATTAGTTCTATTTCTTCCAAATGATCAAGTAGAATGAGGTGTATAGACACAATGCTGGGAAAGTGTCTGTTTTTGTTTTGTTTGTTAGAAAATTAAATTTCTTTTCTGAGTTTTGTAAAAAAGTTAAAAAAAGTTATAAAAAATATCAAAACTTTTGGTTTTTACAAAAAAAAATCTGTACAAAAGTTAACTGATGGTTGTTTCCATTCCACTAATCAAAAAGTACAAACTAGTTCATGAGCTGTATAGTGGAGAGTTTAGACATGAAAAGAGACTTAAAGATGGTCCAAATGCTTGCTATATTCTTCAAGTGAGGGTGATGGGGTGCTCAAAGAGAAGATGGGAAGGGTAAGTGAAATCCCATTTAACTGGCTTTGTTTGTGGCCCTTTTTATGAGATTCCTTCTCACCTAGAGTTGGCAATAGCCATTGCACAGCAAGGGGCCTCTTCTCATGATGTTCATTCTAAGAGCCACTGTTACCTTCTTTGCAAGATTAGGGTCTAGAGAACACTGACTTGCCACAGGCTCAATGTGACCTGTACCCATCTAGCTTTCTGCCTCTGAGAGTAAGAAATGGATAAGTGGAAGAAAATTTCCCTCTCAATTAATTTATATCCCAGCCAGAAGAAGGCAGACTTAATTTTCCCTTCCCATATAATAGGGGGAGCTCTCTGGTCCTCCTCCCACTTAGGCCGCCCCCTACTCCCCCACCCAATTTCAGAGGAGGGATCTCTCCAGTAACATTGGATACAGCTGAGGACTCTTTAACTCTTTCTTGGAATTCCCTTCTCTGGGCTTCTGGAATGTTGTGCTCTCATATTTTGGCCAAGTTTGTGTTCTCATAATGCCTGTTATTCTCCATATCACAGCCCTTAGACTGTTTAAAACCTGTGATAGAGTGAAGTGTGCATTAGCAAAGTGAGCAGGGTGTTGTGTTAGTCTGTAGAGGAATTCTGAAACAACAATCAACTGAAAATTGGTCCACCCTTTAATGTCATCATGTACTGGCAATTTTAAACAATGTCAGTATTCTCCTCTCTATTTTGTTGATCTGAGTTCTAAAAAAAAAATGCTGTGGTTACTCTTGAATTTGAATAATATTTATGTTGGTCTCAAATTAGTAGGCTTTAGGTAATTTAGTCCCTAGTAAACACTGTGTTCAGGAAGAACTGGAAAAACCTCCAGCCACACAGTGGGCCCCTGACATCTGTGGACTGGGTGGGCTTTGAAAGTGAGCACCTAACAATCCAGAATTAGTTAAACTCACTTAAGGGCACAGTTCAGGCTTCAACTAGGTTGAAGCTACATATCCTTGCATGTAAATAGTAGATTCCAAGTGAGGGCACTTTAATTGTAAAGATGAATAAATTGTTACCTCAATTCTATCCTTGTTATAAACTTCATGGAGTTGTTATTTGTGTTTAGATTTTGAAACAGCAAAAACTAGGAACTGAAGGTCTGATATATTTTTGCTTGGTCTGTGCAAATTCCAGCTCATCTAGTAAAAAAGGTTTAGTAAACGAGAGTATCTTTAAAAATGAGATATTCTTTTAAAATTGTTAATCACTTACGTTAAAGCTAAAGAATTAATCAAGAAAATTGTTATTATGATTGATTATGACTTGATTGTCATAAAAATGATTCCTTATGCTCGGTGTGAATGCGGAGGTGATGTTTAAATGGAAATATGAATGATGCGCAGGTGACAACCATGTCCAAGTTTCAGAGAAGGGCATCTTGGTCCAGAGAAGCCAGAGGAGTCTGAGGGTGGAGTGAATTTGGGTGAGATGAACTAGTGGATGATATGGAGAGGGACTAGCCTTCTGCAAACCTTTTAGATCACAGAGAGTTTGGGTTTAATTCTAGATGCACAAAATGTCTAAAACAGAGAGAAGTACTGTGTTGTGATTTATCATTTAAAATGATTACTCTGGCTGCTCATGAATAAAGGATTGAAAAAGGAAGAATGTTAGTAAAAGATGACCTTCATAAACAGGCTATTGCAACAGTCACAATGAGGGAGGAGGAAGGAATAGCATCTTAACTTCTTGAAATATCCTCACTGCCTTTCCCATAGTCAGTATTCAGTAAATATTAAATAAATTTATAGAACACTAAGTGCCTAAAAAAAAGAAGAAGCAGCAGCAACCTAAAGGTGTAACAGAACAGATGCCAAGTAATGGGAACAGCTGACTTTGGAACCCACTAGACTGGGCTTTGGTTGCACTGCTGGCATTATTAGCTCTGCTGCTTTGGGGCAGGTCATTGAAACTCTGTGAGTCTTGGTTTCTTGTCTGTAAAATGGGAATGATTGAACTACCCTTTTTGTTTTATTGGATAAATTAAGTGAGGTAATATGCTTATAGCATGATACCTGATCCACAGTAGCAACTCAATAAATGGTAACTGCTGTGGTTAGCAAGACATGAGAAGTGTCTTGCTTCTCATGTGGGCAGTGAAGCTCTGATGTAGTCACAGGGCATCTGGTATTCCTAAAATTTGAGGGTCACTTTGGACCTTTTTGCTATTGAGATACTATCTCCTGAATCTAAACTTTTGCTGACCTTCTAGTAACTGGATTTTCAAGTCTAAAGAAGAAGAAAAAAAGATGAAGAGAAAGAGCTTTGGAAAAAGAAAGTGGGACTTATCTCTTTGAAGTTCTTCCCCCTGATTTTAGGAAGAGTCAAATCTCCTGTCCCTTCATTTGAACAGAGAAGTCCTAAGGTGCATGCTTCCTTCACGAAGTACTCCCTGAAGCGAGTTTCCAGTTTTCTCTGCAAAAGCTCCCAGGGGCACAGTGAGCTCTAGTCTTGTACCTAGTTAAATGCCTCGATTAAGGATACAATCAGAGCTGTTTGGCCCTGTAAATCATCTGACCCTCACCTAGAGCTGCCCAGGCCTCCAGGGCCAGCAGTGAAGATTCTGAATCTGTGAGGGCAGTGGGAAGCTGGAGACAGCTTTCATCTTATTAGGAACATAACCACTTCTTTGGGTGATACAGTTTTCTTTTTCTTAAGGTTTTCTTGTCAAAATGTGTGTGTGTAAAAGAAAGAATAGAAAGAAATTAAAAAAAAAAAAAAGCCCACTCGTGTACAGAAACTATTAGCACAAAGGCTAGAGGAGGAACTTGCAGGGAAGACAAGGAAGTGATTTTGCCCAGTTTAAATCCCACTTGAACTGGGTCGTTTCTGAGTCCTGAACCTTTTGAGGTTCAAGTTGAGTGCACTCTTGACAAAACGTGATTTTCTGGTTCACATCAAAAAGGCTTTAAAAGACTTCGAAGTCCTTTCCTTGGGACATCAAACAGTCTTCAACAAAGCAGAGTGCTGATGAGATGCGAGCAAATGAACAGATTAAATTCTCCCTTGAGGATTAGATTGTCTTTAAGAAGCATGTGAAGTTGGAAACACGGAAGTCAGGGCTCCCTCAAAACATACTCACACTCAGGGACCCCAGAGAGCTCTTATGCCTGTTTCCCCTCAGGACTCTCTGGGTCTGGAGGCTGACCTTATTTGTTATAAGGTTGACATAGAAGCACCCAGGGAATTAGAAACTGAAAACAAACTCTTCTGTATTTTCTATCTCGCCTCAGGCAACACTTATGTCCCCCAATAAAAGGTGTAAATTAACTTAGAAAAGATAGGTCGTTCCTTTGAAAAATTGTCAGCTGTCTTAGTGGCTTAGAGCAGAATTTTGCTTATTGAACCAGCCTCAATCTTTAGAGAAAGGACTTAAATGCGTGCTGAATGCACTGGCTGACTATGGGATTGGTGTAGCAAACCCACTAATGTGGAATTTGTTACAGAGCAAGCCAGCTAGCCAGCCAGCTGCTGAAGCTGAAGTCCACAGTAGAGACACAGCTGTGGTTGTGTGAGCTGCAGGCGCACAGTTTCTGAGCTGAGCAGTTAAAATATTAATGATTAGCTTTAAGGAGGAGCAACTCTGACTGAGGCCACTCTCCTGAAGAAACCATAATTAGCAATTAAAATATATTTAAAAAACTGTTCCAACCAGCGGCTTCTAAATAAATAATTGTCACTGCTTATTGAACATGTTTTATTTCCTTGTGTTTTTTCTTTCTTATCTTTTCCCCCTCCGCATAACTTACAACCCTGTAAATGCTCAGTAGCTGTTAATATGATTCTGTCAATACGTTTACCATGGTGACTTGGGCTGTATTTGGCGAGCATTTGAAGAAATCAGTCACTGGTTGGAGGGAGGAAAGACAAGCTGTCGATATCCAGGGAGAAATGCTAATAACCTTGGTGACAAATCATCCTCTGGATTCTCCAAGGGTTAAGAAAAAGCACCTCTTAGACGTGGGAGCTCAGGGCTAAGTGGTGGTGACTTGTTAGGAAGCACAGACGTTAGCTGTCACCACCTGCAATGTCCTTTCTATTGTCTTACATGGCTCCCACAGACCCACAGATAAGCTCTGGAGAAAATGGATCTGGTTTGAATCCTGATTCCCATGGTTTTTGAAACTCTGTGACCTTGAGTAAACACTCAACCTTCATTTTCTCATCTGTGAGTTAGAGACTCTGATATTGGCCTCATAAGATTGGGGAAGGACATTTTTCATGCTTCTCAAATTCTTCTGGGGAAGTACACAAAGGACAGAAGAAAATAAACTTATGGTCCCAGCAATGGAATGGCATGTGAAAATATAACATTTTGAAGTCTTGTATTATTTTCAGTTTTTGTGAAATTTGCACTCTGGGTTGTTGACTTTATCAAAATAGGATTTTTTTTTTCTCAAAATAGGATTTAAATAGGCCTATCAGCAAGTAAAATCTGTGGTCTGATATGATCAATTCAATATATATTTATTGAATGCCTACTATATGGCAAACAGTTCCAGTCACCTGGGATACAGACATAAATAAGGTAGATCCAGGTTGGCAGGGAGCCTACTGCTGCATCAGGCAGGAAACTTTTTTTTTTTTGAGACTAGGTCTTGCTATTTTTGCCCGTGGAACCGCAGACTCTCGTTGCCCGGGGTACCCCAGACTCACCCAGACTCAAGCAATCTCTCGTTGCCTGGGGTACCCCAGACTCAAGCAATCCCCAGCCTCAGCTTCCCAGGTAGCTGGTATTACAGGCACGTGCCACCATGCCCAGCTATTTTTTTTGGAATTAGGTCTCACTACGGGCCCCAGGTGGGACTTGAACCGCGATCCCTAACCCCAGCCGCTTCATAGGCTGAAGCTTACAAGCATGAGCCACCGTGCCCGGCCTTAGGAAACTTCTTTTTGGATAGTTCCAAAGTCCCCTGAGACTCATTTAAGGGGAGAGAATCTTGGGGAGGAACTCCTACTGGTTATCTACTGTGATTTTAAGCAGGGAAGGAGTGAAGCACTTACACAGCAAGAACCATTAATATTTTGGCATATGCCGTTGCAGATTCCTTTTCATGAGTAGATAAGTAAATCAGCATAAATATTTTGATATTTGTAGAACCATACTAACACCCTAACTTGTGACTTTCTTTTTCCACTTCATTATAATGTTCAATGCCAATAAATATAAATCCATATCACCACTTTTAATAGCTACTTAGTATCCTATTAGCAGAGATGTGTCATTTTATTTATTTAGTCTCTCAAGTAATCAAGTTGCTTTCCAACCTTTTCAGAGTTATAAACAATGCTGCAGAGAACATCTTTGTCAAGTGTCTGATCTGATCATTTTCTCAGTAGATACTTCTAAAAGTAGCTTTCTTGAATTTTAAAAAGTATGCATATTTAAATTTTCATGGTTATTGTCAGGTTGCCCTTTTGTTTATATGCTTGTCAACACACTATGTTAAAACTTTTTAATATTTACCAACTTAATAGAAGGTTTTGTTTTTATTAATTTACTTAATGAGATTTATTTAATCCACATCTTTTAATTGAAGGTCATTGGTTCACAACACTGTGTATTTTAGGGGTGTAGGTTCATACCTCTTCAAATGTATTTTATCACACATACCTACCACCAAAACCCCAATAATCCTCCACCATAGTCATTTGTACCTCCTCCCCTTTTATCTCTTCTCCCTCACTCTTCTCTCTTAATCTGCATTTTTTTAGTTACTAATGAAGTTAAACTTAAAGAAATATCTGTTGCAATTAATTTATCTTCTTGTTTGAATTGTCTATTCATATTCTTTATCTATGGAATGTCCATCTTTCTCTTATTGATGCTAAGGAATCTTTTTTAATAAAAATTTAAGCCTTTTTATCTATAATTATATTGTACATTTCCCTCAGTTTATGGTGGGGTTTTAGCATCCAACCTAGAAATAAATCAGGGAATCCCCCTTTTTTCTATTTTATAACTTTATTTGATAATCAAGTGTTAGTTCCATATTGATGACACATTTTTGAAAGCAACAAAGAACATCGGTTCGTAGAGCTGATTGGTGAATCTTCATTTTCATTTTATTTTCTAGAAAACACAGATACTGTATGGAACCTTCCTTATTCCTTTGGTCTAGACAGCTTTGTTGAACCTGCTATCAGTGCACACACCTGCAGTTTCCATCTCCATTCTTTCCATCTCCAGATTCCCCAATCTCTTTGGGTGCCCAAAGGCACCACTTGAAGCCCACTCCATGGATGTGCTTATTGATGGTGTCTTCTCTGGTTACTACCTCATAGGGGACAGAACAGCCCTTCTGCCAAACTCAGATTGACGAGCAGGGAATTCTTAAATACTGTCTCTATGCTAATGGAACCCAAAATTAGAACTTCAACCATGACCTTGTCCTTTACATTCCATACCAGGAGGATATCCTGCCTGATACCATTAGTCGGATGTCTATAAGACATGAAAGCATAATGTCTAAAAAAGAGAAAGAACATCTAAGGAAAACTCTTGTGTGTCCTCCTCTCTTTAAACACTTTGAAAACAAACAATTTAAAATAATCTTGCTTCTTCACAAGTTTTTCCCATGTCAGATAATGGCATCGCCATTTACCCAATGACTCTGACCAAAAATGTTAGCAATCATCCCGATTTCCTTTCATATTCAAATATTTTATTATTCTTTTCTCATGTCCAGTAGAAATGAGACATCTCAAATAGGTGGTGGTTTAAATCATACCAGGCTATTTAACAATTTTGAGACCTAGATTTTAAATGACCAGTGTTCAGATCAATTACCTCTGCCGCTAAGCTTCATATGTATATGTCTAGCTGCTTTGTAGACATTTTTTCTTGGATGTCATAGGGGCACTTGCAACTCAATGAGACCAAAGTATAAATTACCATCTTTTCCTATCAAATCTATTTCTCCCCCAGTATTACCTTCTTTGATTTATCATACTAACAGTTATTCAAACTAGCTATTTTTTCCTATATTGGTGAGACATTATATATAGGATTATATATAAATAAATAAATAAAATTGGAATTAATCATATATACTAGGATATATAGGATTATTCCAAATAATCCTATATATCCTAATATATAGGATTATTTCAAATAATAATAATATTTCAAATAATTATTTCAAATAATCCTATATATTCAGTTCACATCTTTCTCCTATGTGAACACTTATCAATGTCTCTTTAAATTTTTAAAAATAACTTTATTTAGAAACATCTCTAATGTATCTGCCTAGAAATGTATTATGGTTAATTTGATTTCCCCCCACATCCATTATTTTTTATTTTGTATTGTGAAATATGATATATGTAAAGATACCCAAAACATATGCGCTTAAACAAATAACTATCTGATGAACCCACACCCAGCTCAAGAAAGAGAACAGCATCCTAGAAAACTCTGTATGCTTCTCTTTCATCACTTCCCATCTCTCTTTTACTTGGGTAATCACTATCTTGACTTTTATGATAATTATTTTCCTATTTTTCTTTATAACATTATCATCTATATATGTATCCCTAGGTAATATACTTCAGTTATTCTTTTTTTTTTTTTTGAGTACTTATATAGGTGAAATCATGTTTTTTTTGTACTGTCTGTATCTTTTTTCTCCTGTTAGGTTCATATAGCTCATTCATATTTTTAACTAGAATTCATGAATTTTTATTGCTGTGTAAATGTCCATTATATGAATATACCATCATTCACATTTCTATTCTAACAGTGATACTCATTTCATTTATTTCCAGTTGGATTTTTTTAAAAAAAATTGCTACTATAAACATTTTTATGTGTTTCCTGGTATTCAGAGTACACATTTCTTTAGGTTAAAGATTTAAAATAGAATTGCCAAGTCCTGAAGTAAGTATTTCTTCAGCTTTACTGGTTAATATCAAACTGTTTTTCAGAGATGATCAGCTAATTTGTTCACTGCTAGCAGTACATGAGATTTCAATTCTCCCAAATTCTCACAAATTCTTGGTGTTGTGAGACCATTTAATGTCTTCCAGAATTGTGAATACATAGAGATTTCTCAGTATGTTCTTATGAACATTTCTCTGGTTATGATAAGGTAGAGTACCTTTTCACATGTTTACTGACCATTGAACTTTCTCTTATGAATCACTTTTTAGTTTTTTTCCCCACATTAGGTTATCTTCTCTGGTTTCTTCATGTGGGCTTAGTATTCACCTTCTAGTCAGTCATTGCTTCTTATGAATAGCAGTTAGAAATGTCCCTTGTATATCCTAACTGATGTTCTTCTCACTAAACACAAATCCTGTTATTCCATCCTCCTCATTACTTCCAGGATTCCACAAACTCTGTTCTTGTAATTTCCATGCCTAGAACCTGTCGAGGATTCCTGGAACCTTCTAGACAACGCAGCATATAAGACCCTCCATCTTCTGTGGGCAGCAAGCCTCTGCTTTGACTGACACCTCTTAGCCTCCTCTCCCCTCTTTATTTACCATGAACTCCATCTTTACCAAACTGCATGCAGTTCCTTGAATACTTAAGACAGTTCCATAGCTACCTTTGCCAGAGTTACCCTTCTTCTGCCTTTTGCCTTTACTTTGGAGAATACCTGCTCATCTTTTAAAAATTCAGTTCAAAGATCATTTCTACCTCCCTTCATCATCCCTCATTAACCTCTCCATCTTTTGTTTTTTTTATTAAATACATTAATAGTTTTTCTAGCAAAGCACTATTTACTCTATTGCATGCATTGCTTAATAATCAGACTTCCATAGTTCTCCTAGGGCACAAAAAACCCTTGAAGGTAGAGAAATTTCTTACTCCCCTCTCCCCCAGAGCATAGTCTAGTATTTGGCACAGATCAGACAGGTAAATAGTTGCAGTGTTATTGATGTTATTACTAGTATTGTGAGTATCTGTGTATCTATTTTCTTCATGTGAATTCTTTAAGGGGACTGACACCTGAGTGTCATGTATTTTTCTAATCAATGGATAACTTCTGAAAACAGTTGGCTATAAAGTGATATTTGAAGTAGGAATATAGTAGTCAAAAATATTAAATTTGCAGGAAAGCAAAGTGATTTATATACATGTCATTAGGATGAAATTTTAGGCTCAAACTAACTTAAAGCAAAAGTATATAAAAATAGATGTGTTTACATGTACATTTATGACATGTATGCTTGAGTTAAAAATTCAAGCTGCAAAAATAAAAGTAGGAAAAATCTCACTTGCAAAAGTAGCTCAAACCTGTTACATGACACTGTTCTAAAAAAACCCTAAGTTTTTGCACTGGATTATAACTTGTGCATGTCTGTTACTGGAATGATGAAAATCTGAGGCACACAATACCAACAACCTTTGGTTAGCACCTATGTCTGCTGCCTAAGAGCCTATTACCGTTACAGTAAAATTGTGCAGAAAGCCCCGCCAAGACTTCTTTTGCTCTAAAAGCATGTTTGTTCCATGAAGTACCCATTCTTCAACTGTCTTCAACATGACACGAAGGATGACGTTTACCTACTTTGGCACTCTGTCATAGAGGAAACTACAGTCATATGTAACTCCTGGCCATGAGCTCTGCCTTCACTTCTCTTCAGGAAAGCATAGCATAATGCAAGTAAGCGTTATTTATTCCAGCAATAAACTTGCTCCAAGTTATATTTTCTCAAAGGTCAACCATTTCTCCAAACTGCAATATTCTAAATATTAGTGGTAAGAAATTATTTATGCAGATGGTAACCAACTTATGATGGTCCAACTGATGATTTTTCAATTTTACATTATGGTGCAAAAGCAAACTGCATTCAGTGAGAATTGTTTTTTTGGATTTCGATCTTTTCACAGGCTGGCAATATGCCCTACAGTACTCTTTTGTGAGCTCCAGTAGCAGCAATGAGTCACACCTCCCCACTGGCCACACGATCTGTTTTATAATAAAGTGCTGCATATCTCACAAATTATAACCCAGTGCAAAAACAGGCTAGTGTTCAATGATTCAGCCCAATGTAAGCTGATGTCAATGCTCTGAGCACAATAAAGGTAGGCTAGGCTAAGCTATGGTTGGTAGTTTAAATGTATTCAGTGCAGTCTCTACTTAGAAATATTTTCTTTTCTTTCTTTTTCTTTTTCTTTCTCTCTTTCTTTCTTTTTTTTTTTTTTTTTTTTTTTTTTTTTTTTTTTTTTTTTTTTTTTTTTTTTTTTTTTTTTTTTTTTTTTAGAGACTAGGTCTCACTATGTTGCCCAGGGCTGTCTCGAACCCACGGACTCAAGTGATTCCTAGCTTCAGCCTCCTAGTAGCTTGGATTATAGGTGTGTGCCACCACACCTGGTTATTTAGAAATATTTTCAATTTACAATGAGTTTGTTGGAAAAAAAAACCCCACGGTAAGTTGAGGAAGATGGGTATTTTTCACAATTGATAGCTTGGTTGAGGATCAAGCTATGTGCAATAGTATGTTTTGTTTGTATGATGAAGAGAATTTTAGTGTTGCACTACCTGTGATTCATATGCGGTGCAGTCACTACCATATGATCCAGAGCTAGCTGCTTAATATCTCTGTCATCTGAAAAATGGGCTACTATTCAAATTCCTGTCAGTTGCTATTTATTGTTGACTATAAATAATGATGTGGGACATTCAGCATAGTACCTGCCTCCTAAATACCTCTCAAATCTCCCCAACCCCTACCCCAGTTGCATCCCTGCTTTCTTTCTTTCTTTCTTTCTTTCTTTCTTTCTTTCTTTCTTTCTTTCTTTCTTTCTTTCTTTCTTTCTTTCTTTCTTTCTTTCTTTCTTTCTTTCTTTCCTTCCTTCCTTCCTTCCTTCCTTCCTTCCTTTCTTCCTTTCTTTCTTTCTTTCTTTCTTTCTTTCTTTCTTTCTTTCTTTCTTTCCTTCCTTCCTTCCTTCCTTCCTTCCTTCCTTCCTTCTTTCTTTCTTTCTTTCTTTCTTTCTTTATTTATTTATATTTATATATATATATATTTTTTTTTTTGAGACTAGGTCTCGCTATTTTTGCCCAAGGAACCGCAGGCCCACGTTGTCCGGGGTACCACGGACTCAAGAGATGCCCAGCCTCAGCTTCCCAGGCAGCTAGGATTACAGGTGCACACCACCACATCCAGCAATTTTTTTGGAACTAGGTCTCACTACGTTGCCCCAAGCAGGACACCAGCTGCGATCCCTGGTCCCCACCGCGGCTTCCTAGACTGTCGCTTACAAGCACATGCCACCATGCCCGGCCTGCATCCCTGCTTTAAACTACTCATATCTGTGTTCTGCCTCATTGCCACAGTCTTTTAACTGGTATTTTGCTCCTAGTTTTGCAGGTGTAATTTTGCCCAGAGCAAAGGATATTCTGAAAGGTTGACTCAAATCATTATCAGGTGTGTCCTTGGTATGAAGACAGATGACTATCTATTCCAAGATAGGGGCTAGTTAATCATTTTATGCATTATCTCATTTAATCTTCACAATAAGTAGGTACTATCACTCACCTTTTAAAAACCAGATGTTGAAGAGATTGAATGATCTGCCCATTGGTACTCTGCTAAGAATTCAGGAGCTCTGTGTGCATGCAGGTTTATCTGGTTCCAAAGACTGCTCTGCTCCTTCTTTCTGCTGCCTCTGCATCAGATTTATCAGAGCCTAGTGCTGTTCAACAACCTAATCCTATTACTAATTCCCTGTGTGCTGATCCCAGCTTTACCATACAGTCTCCTAGTGATTTGGCTTTGCACACCACTTGGCTATAAGGAGATGATGGTGGCTGTAACTACCTGGTCATAGATTAATAAACTGACACTGTAGTTTTAGACTTCAGTTGTTTTTTTTATCACTTGAAGAATATGCTTGAGCCTCCTTAGGTTCTCTCACCTTTGACAAGATTGAGTTTCTGGACCAGCAAGGCCTAGGGCCAGATTTTGGACTTTGATAAAGCTGTCAAGGGAAATACCCCCTGCTGTGAGTGTTCTGACCATCAGCCTTCTGCTCCAACCTACAACTTTCTGTTGCTGACATTAACCTTGGTGACATTGATAGAAAATCTTTTATTTGGTTTGAAACCTGACTGCTTTTATAGACTTTTAGATAATAACAGAGATGAAGACTGTCTCCCCTTGGTTTCCTGACTTAGACTGGCCCTTGTGAATATCAGCTAATTAGTATGTGTTTTGAACCCTACAACAAGAGAATACAAAGACATTTAGTATTATGCTCTGACCCTCAAAAATACAGTGTCATGAGGACCATTAGACATGAAAAAAAATAAATGACCAACAATTAGAAATATCGGGTCACAGTACTTTCACAAGATAAGTTTTCTTCAAGTGGTTTGAATCAAGTGGGTATGAAGTAAATGTGTAACATGTGCCTGGAGCATCTGTGGGAGCTCAGTGAACATTCATTCAATGATTACTGAATGTTGACCTCCCAGACTCTACTCTCTCATAGAAAACTTCCATTCATCATTCAAACTCTGACCTCTCCAAAAAGTTGCACACCTGTTACATCCTACTACCCACCGGGAGCCCCATCTCAATCAATCCTATTGGCCCCTCAACCACAACATATAAAAATTGATTTTATTAACTTTCCACCTTTGGAGAAGCAGTATAACCTTAATAACATGGAGTCTGGGATAATTGGTTTGACTTAAACACCTGACTGACTTTGGGAAAGTCTCTTTTCTTTCCTGGTGTGAGGGGATATTAGATTATTCTTAAGATTCCGTGAGTGAGAGTATTCACCACGGTTCCTGCACATAATAATCATCCATGTTAAATGTTGTCCTAATTTCCCCCAAATGTCCAGTTTCCATATTTGATAATGATGCAGTTATTATTCTTATACTCCCATCTCATCTAATTAGATACCCAAAACTGTATCTTCTGCCTTTTATCTTTTCTTTTAGATTATGATTCATTCAGCATATACTTTGATCTGCTGAATGCCAAGCCTGTTCTTAGGCAACAGAAACACACACATATCTCTGTGATTGTGGAGCAGTTACGTACATAGTGGTTGTCTTCAGATGATTCATATAGTGGAAATACACAAAAATGCATCAAAAAGAGCCCATAAAATTCATGTCTTTCTCCTTTCAGAGAAAAGGGGCCCAGTGGATTATGCTGGGGGACTACAGGACTACCTCTCCTCCAGTAATATCACTTCTATAGTCAGATATCTAGGGTTTGTAATTGTTCATGTTACAACAAACATTCACTTCACACCCAATTGATTTAAACCACTTGAAGAAAGCTTATCTTGTGAAAGTATTGTGACCTGGTACAATTAGAAATTAGAAATAGTTGGTCATTTCCCTTTTTTCATGTCTAATGGTCCGCATGACACTGTTTTTTTGAGGGCCAGAGCATGATACTAAAGCTCACTTAAAGCTGCGTTACTTCTTACCATAGATATTACAGGTTTTTATCCTTTTTATTAACTTTGAAAATGTATAGACAAAACATGAAATATATGCTCTTGTGAGAAAATTAAATTTTTATATTTATAATAGAAAATTGGAAAGTAAAAATGTCTTTTATTTCTTTTCTTTAATCCTCTTATTTGCCTCAAAGGTAAATACTGTTTTACAGTTTAGTTTGTGCCTGACTAGACCTTTTCCTATTTATGTATGTGTGCCTTTATGTATGTTTGTGTAGACAAGAAGAATCTTTTACATAAATGGGTTCATACTATAAACATATGTCTTGCTTTTCTTCACATAATGATGTATTCTTAAATTTGTCCATATCATTACATAATAGAATTACTTTATTCTTTTAACCCCTCACTACAAATGCATGTTTTGTAACTGCCATAATGACTTTAGTTATGATTTTATTAGAACCTTTCAGTTGCTTCCAGTTTTTTGCTCATACAAGCAATGCTGCCGTGAACGTTTTGCACATGGGTTTTTACGGACATATGTAGTCATTTCTACAAGTAAGTTTCTAGTAATGGAAGTGCTGGATTGAAAGGTGTGAGAATTTAATTTTTCATTAGATTGTACTCAATTATCCTTCAAAAAAACTATCTATTTATCCAACAGTGAATGAGAAGACTTATTGCTCCACAGCTTACCAACACTAGCTATCTTCAATCCTTCCATTTTTTATAAATCTAGTGAGTTATTAAGTGCTTTATTATTTTTAAATTGTATTATTTTTTTGTTGAAAGAACATTGGTTTACATCAATGTGTTTGATTTTAGGGGTGTAAATTCTCTGCAGCTATGTTATCACACCATGCCCACCACCAAACTCCTGTAGTTCCCCAGCATAATCCATTGGGCCTCCTTTTCTACCTCTCTCCTCCAGTAATCTCAATTCTATAGTCAAACAATTAGGGTTTGTTTTGAGGCTTGTCTGTTCCTTTGTCTGGTATCTTTATATTAAACATGAGTGAAGTCATCCAGTGTTTGTCACCTTCTGACTTATTTTGCTTAAAATACTGTTATTTTATAGATTTGTGTTTGTGTGGTTACTAGTGAATTTGAGCATGCTTTCATGTATTTATTGATCACTTCTGTGAATTGCCTGTTTATAATTTGCCTATTTCTCTATTAGGTTGTTTGTCTTTTTCTTATTGATTAGCAGATTCTCATCATTACTTTATGAGTTTGCTTAATTATTTTTCTGTTATATAGGTTACAAATATTTTTCTCCTAGCCTATTATTTATCTTTATATGCATCATTTTATATCATAGAGAAGGTTTTAATTCTTATGCGGGTAAAATCTGTCATTTCTTTTATGGTTTCTGGGGTTTATTTTGTTTGAATAGTGTTCCTACTACCCAGATTTTATACATATAATCTTTTTCAATACTTTTATAGTTTTACTGTCCAAATTAGGTCATAAATACAATTGAAATTAATCTTTATAGTATGAATTAGGATTATAACTTGTTCTAAGAGTACTATTATCCCAACACAATTAAATAGCCCATCCCTTCCTACTAATTTGAAGTATCAGGTTGTACATAGGTTAGCATCTGGATTCTGCTCCCTTGGTTTTTTAGGCCCATTTTTGTGTCAACACCATGCCATTTCAATTGTAGTATTACCAGATGTTTTTATACCTTGTGAGACCCAAACTGCATATTCCTTTTTATTCTCTATCTTTATCATATTTTATTCCTCATAATTTTTTACTGCTTTATTACATTTCCTCTTCTATGTGAACTTTAGAATAATTTTGCCCAGATCCATAAAATTGTTCAGTGCCATGAAATATCCTATAGGTATTTAATCAGAATTTCATTAAGTTTGTCATTTAATTTGAATCTTATATAGGAACATGATGCATTCTTCTTTTTTTTTTTTTTGTCTTTTAATGTCTTTCAATAAAACAAATGGTTTCTTCATATACATCTTGGACTCCATGGTAAGATTAGTAACATGTATTTTACAATTTACCTGCTATTATAAATAAGATATTTTCCAATACATTTTTCTATTTGGTTATAGTTGGTGTGTTGGGAAAGGAATGACTTTTGTTGTTGATCTTTTATCAAGATAAAAGCTAACATTAGTTTTGAGTTTTTTTTTGCCATTCATAGATTTTCTAAGTTAAAAAATAAATCACTTGCAAATGGTGACAGTTTGTGTCTGCCTTTGTAATACTCCCATTTCTTCATCTTGTCTTATTGTTCTAGGTGGATCTCCAGTGCCATGTTTAGTAGTTTCAGTGATAGCAGACATCCTTGTTCTATTTCTAACTTTAATGGGAATGGTAATGCCTTTTATCAAATCAAAGAAATTTCTTCAATTACTGGCTTACTAAAAGTTCTAATTTGTTTTTTGTTTGCTTGCATCTTAAAATGAGAATGCACATTAAAATTTTTAAAGTATCATTTTTTGTGGTGATCATGGTCTCTTAACTTAATGATTATATTAGTATATTCCTAATATTGAATAATTCCTAATATTTCTAGATAAATTCTAACCATGTAAATTGTTCTTTTAAGAACAATTAAGTCTAAGATATTTGCCCTGATGATTTTAAGAAGTCAGTTACTTCCTTGCTTGTCATTTTTCATGTTGTAGTAGTATTAGCTTAGCACAATGATTCTCAAACTTTTTGTCTTAGAACCCTTGTGTGGAGGTATAAGCACACAGGCTACTAATTGCCAGAACAGTGGCATCATCCATAGCATTCCATTAATCTATGGAAAACTCTACAGCACACTTGTGTGACAGAATGAGAATGAAAATGTCAAAACACATTAGAATTATTATCAAAATAATTTTGACCTTATCAACTCCCAGAAGGAACCCTGGGGAACATCAAGGATCCCTAGATCATACTTTGAGAGCTGCTGGTCTAGTAGAACAAGTATTAAGTTTTCCTTCCCCCCCACCCCCGTACTACTGTAAATAAAAAAGAATTTCTTTATGTACTGAAGTCACATGTATTTATGAGTTAAGAATGCCTCTGTCAGTTACTTTAAACTGATGGCTTTTAGAATAGCATATCCTTGCCTATATTTTGACTTTTCCTATGGTTGCTGGTCTCTTCTTTATGTCTCTTCTTGAATTAATTTGTCTATAGGTATTTACCTAGAAAATCATGCAATTTTATGTAGAATTTTTATGTGAAAAATTATATTTAAATTATAATTTCTAGATTTTGTGTATGTCAAAAATTAAATCTCCTTTTTATTTCCAGTATTGTTTGCCTGAATATTTTCTATTTTCATTTGGGTTTGCTAAAGCTCTATCTGTTATACTACTATATGTTGGTGTCTTAAATAACCAGTTTGTTTTTGTTTGGTTAATCAAGTCTATTTTTGCATTTGTTTCTGCATCTATCTTTATTAGTTCTATTTATCTATTTTTAAGTTGCATCTGTTGAGGTATACTTAACATATGGTAAAATTCACCCTTATATAAAAGTTCTATGAATTTTGACAACTGTATACATTTATGTAGCCACCAGCATACTCAGATATAGAAATATTCCACCATCCTCAAAAATTCCCTCTTTTCCCCTTGTTATCAACCTCAATTCCTGGTATCCTTCTTCCTGTGCCAGTGTTTCTTCCTTTCTAAATAGTATTCCATTATATGTGGTACATATACCACAGTTGTTTGTCTTTCCACCAGTTGAAGGATAGCTAAGTTGTTTCCAGTTCAAGGTGGTTATGAATAAAATCACTATAAGAAATAAATATTTCCAAATGGTTTTCCGTGTAAATGTAAGTTTTCATTTTTCTTGAGTAAATACCTAGAAGTGAAATTTCTAGGTCATACGGTAAATATGTTTAACTTTATAAGAAATTGCCAAATTGTTTCCCCATCTTTCTGTTTATAGTTTTCTGTTTGTTTTGTTCTTCCTTTCTGTTAGTGCTGTTTTTTCTTTAGAAAGTGAGTTTGGTCTCATCTCGTGCTGATTCACCTTAACAAGGGCACAGAGCACACCACAATGTCTCAAACATAAAATGCTGGGGAGACACTTCAGTGACAAAAGCTGAGGAGTGGTTGAGCAAGATGATATTCAGAAGTTTTCACAAGTGAGACTACCATGGAGGTCAAAGGCAGGGGTTGGTGGGAACTACAAGCAAGCAGAGAAAAAGAAGGGGAAGAAAAGATGTGGAAACAAAAGTTGCATAAAAGGGAGTGGTGCGTGTGCCTGTCTAACACCTGCGTGTAAAGTCAGGGTGTCATAGCACCTGCAGAGAACACTGGCTTTCCAGGCAATGGGGGAAGGGCAAGGGCTAATGCAGAGCCAGAAAGCTTATGGTTCCAAGATTTAATCTGAACAGAGCTAAGCCATTGTGAGCTTCGGAAAAGGAGGTCATCAGACACTCATTGTTGTGATGGATTGAGGTTTGGGGAAAGAATCTCAAAAATATGGTAAGCATTCAATAAATATTAGTTTAATTAATAAAGGATCTGGATATTTAAAATTGGTTACAAGGAGTGCTCGCTTCAGCAGCACATACATTAAATTGGTTACAAGGAGAGGTTTGTTAGAACTGCATATACCCGAATTAGAGATACCAGAAGCAGTATGGGAGGATGAGTAATTTGAGAAGGAAAAGAACCCGGAAGCCTAATGTAATGGCCTGGAGTAAAGAAAAGAGTTGGTATCAGGGACAAGAATCAACTAGTCAGAAAGCTATTACACAAACTTCATGGAAACCTAGTGAAGACAAAGGATGACTTTCTGAATTCTCTGACTCCAACCCCTGCTATCTGTCCCTCACTGGCAGCCAAGAAAAGTGTTACTGAAGGACTCTAAACTTTGGGGTGGAGTGAGGGGGAGGTTAAATGACAGAAGAGTCCTCTAACTTTGGGGTTTTTGTGATCTTAGTATCACTGTTGCTGAATTGCCATATTCCCAGAATAAGAACTTCATTGCTTTGTAGAAAGAACTCAATATCTTGAATGAGAAAGAGCAGGTAAAGACTACAGGGTGATCCAATTCAGGACAACTACCATTGACCTCTAGAGGTGTTTAGCTGAGGAGAGAATGGAGTTCCTTTCCACTGTAGAACTTTTGGCTCTTTTTGTCTATGGAGGGTCCACTGCTCCTATAATGAGCTCTAGTAACAACCTACTGTAGGAGAGGAGAGGTCAGATGGTGGGGCAAATGTCTCCTTTCAGATTATACATTTTTATTCGCAATTTTATTACTGTATTTATAGGAAACTTGCTCTCCTTTCTAAGAAAGGTCGTTTACCTCTGAGGGCACTGGAAAACTTATGAAACTGAGATGCTAGATAAGAAAATAATTACAGGTTGTGAGAAGTAACAATAAGAGTTGCATCGTTTAGGTAACATTTATTAGGCACCTGCACTGTTTCACAGGATATAGCAGTGAATAAATTGGCCAACACCCTACCTACAAGAAGCTTCTTAAATTTTGGTGGGAGCACATGGAAGAAAGCATTAACTACATCTGGGACCTGGGAAGGCTTAAGAAAGCCGTGCTCCCAACTTCTTTCTGTGTCAGCCAGAAAGCTTTTTGAAATTATACTCTGAAACCTTGTTTTGTTTAGTCTCACTGAAGGTTTCTCATTGCTTCCCTTATAAAGATCCAGGTCATTGACCCATGGACCCTGCGGAATCTGGCCTGTTTCCCCTTCTTCTACCTTGGGGTCCTGGCACCTGTTGTTCCCTTTATGTAGAGTACATCACTTCCCACTCTCCCACTCATTGCTCCTACCCACTCCTGTCTCCAGTCCACTTTACTCAGTTAATCCCTCTTATCCTTTGAACCTCAGCTCCAAAGTTATTTCCTCAGTTTACCCCATCATTTTCCTTTTCCTGTAGCTACATCTGCTCTCATAACCACCTGTGCCTTCCCTCTCCTCTCCTCTTCCTCACCTGCTCTCTTCCTTCCCTCAATCATTAAACATATGGACATAAAAACTAAGAGAAAATGGTAAATTGTGATAAATACATACAAAGGAAAAGAACAGCTTATAACATTTTAATAATGATTTATGATTAAATAGTATATATTAATTGTTTATATAATTAATATATATAATTATATATAGTATATATATATTAATTGGTTATTCACACAAATAGATGTACAGAATTTTTTGTTGAATAAATGAATGAATAAATATTACAAATAAGATTACATCAAGAAGAGGAAGGGGTAAAGAGAATTTTAGGCAAAGAAAATGATACATGCAAAGATACAGAAGTATGAATGAGCATGAAGTATCAGGCAAATGGCTAGAAATATGACTAAGTGGACTAGCTGAAGATTACAAAGATAAGCAGGATCCTATTTGTATCTTTGGATTTTTTTTCCTAGTAGGGTGAGAGGTAGGTGGTAGAAAACAAAGACTTAAGCAAGAGAGTGTTACAGACAGACTTGTGTTTTATAAAGTCTGTCTTCCCATTCAAAGATGGATATTACTATCCCATCTCCAAAATTAAAGAATTCTAAATCAGAGAAATCTTATTCTCTCAGCTTTGCTCTAGATGATTAATCAGAGTCAAAATGGGAAGTCATCATTACATGTATATTTTTAACATTTTATTTTAACTTAGAAGATGTTGCTAATAGGTAGAGGGCCGGTGTCTTTCCTTACATGCAGAGTCATTGAATGTTGAATGATCAAATCTATATTGAATTATCTAGGGATTTCAGCTCTAATTTCTTTAAAGTAGAACATGAATCTTAAAAATTCTTGTAATATAGCTTTACTATTGACTACATTGTTAGGAATGTATAGGAGTATTTTTTTCTTTTCAGATTTTTGACATGATGCTGTAATTGTTAAGAACACAGTCTCTCAAGCCATACTGCCTGGGTTCACATCCTGGATGCATCATTTCCTAACTGGGCAAACTGTTTCACTTCTTTGTGTCTCAGTTTCCTCACTACCCTCTTTAGAGGATTATTGTGAGGATCAAATAGAATTTTTATGTAACAGCTTAATGTAGTGCCCAAAAGAAAGGAAACCTCCAATAGGTGTTAACTAATTTTCCAGATGTTTCATCCACACCCGATTCAGCAGCATTGTAAAAAGGGATTTAACTTTATTGAGTCTTTCCAAAACATTTAGTTCAGTGTTCTCAGAAACAACAATATTCTCTCTTTGGGCATTATTGGTTTATATAGTATTTAAATCATGCACATACAATACCAACCCCTATTGGCATAAACAAATTTTGGAAAAATCACAATGACTTACACACCATTGGAGATAGTAGCTATGGATGAACCAGAGAGTAGCCTACTAGCCAGGAGCATTAACTAGTATGTGTCAGAGTGGAACTGGAGAGTTTTAAGGAACCTGAAGGTCAGTTAAGAGAACATCACCTGTTTACAGTTGCAAAGAATTGGAAACAAACCAAATGCCCCCAAACGGATGATTGGCTAAAAAAAATGTGGTACATATACACGATGGAATACTACGCATCCATCAAGGAGGACAAACACATGTCATTCGCA
>PVHY01015807.1:9058-21284 GCA_004024945.1 Uropsilus gracilis
CCTCCCTCCCTCTTCCTTGTGAGGATCTTCAGAAGACTTGATTTGAAAACAGTCTAATGGTTAAAATTTTTGAAAACGAATGGTATGCTGCTAACCAGTGTCTGCTTTTGATAATACATAGATTTTTATTTTTTAAAATTCTTAGTGGAAGTTAAGGCTCCACTGGGATAGTGCCAATATTTCAATGTATGATTTTTTAAAAAAATGTGATTTTAACCCCAGTGTATATTGACTTTTAAGATTCTCACAAATTCTTGTGTTTTTTTTGGCTGAAAAGGATTTGGGGGTAATCTGAAAAAAAATTTTTTTTGAATTGACTATTGGAAATTACGAAACTTTGAAAATATGTTAAATTTAAGACTTAAAGATTTGTACTACGAACTTGACTGTTGATGATTAGACTATTCTGAGTAATTATGGCCTGGAATAGGATGAGTTGAAGTGACCGATGTTGTGAAGGTATAATAGAAACCATTTTTTATTGGGTATGTGTGAGGTGGGAATGCAATAGTGAAAGGTGTGAAAAATTCAGTCTTATGACAGGTAACTCATGACCATTTAGATTAACCCACTAAAAGGCTGACCCAATGTTGCTCCATAAACAAACTAGCATTTGTTATTTTCACCTAGGAAAGGTTTTGTTGTTGATGTTCAGTTGGTCTTAAAAGCAGATGAGAATTGGAAAAAGGCAGGCTCACGAGAGTATTTCTTCTGTGATTGGAGATATTTTAGATTCCCATCCTGATTATTACTCAGCTCAGTTTTTTCAGTTAGTAATCAAACCCTAGTGGCTCCTTCTTTCATTTGGGATAGTTTGGAAATGAGGATTAAGAGTGTAATTGAGCCTTTGATTACTCTGGGACCACTGGAATACTGTGAAGACTAGTGATTGTTCGCAGATTTATAACAATTACTTGAGCTCTATGAGAGAGCTGATGTCCCACAAATATATTGGGAAGAAAGAAGTATTATTTGCACACCAAGATATTTAAATTTATTTTGTAAGACCACATAGGCATGTGGGACGAATATTGAGGATAATAATCTTTTTGACATGACTTTCAGGTTAATATATCGCTGTCATTTAGCTTTTACTGCATTAACTCTAGGAAATGGTATTTATTACATGCCCTCTCCTCATGTTATGGGAAATTGTTAAGATTGCCACTATCTTCAGACATTGTTTAAATTACTTTGTCAGGTGAGCAGTATAGTTATTTCTCTCCCTTCAACCCCACTAGCATCTTAACTACTTTAGATTCATAAAGTATTCTTACTTCACATCTGCTCAATAACTGGTTATTGTAACTGTAAAAATGGAAATGGAAGAAATCTAATTAGAAAAGATGAGCTTTAGCAAGACAGCCTTTTGCTTTGATTTCTTTTAAGCAAAACTGGTACAGGGTTTACACATAAAGAATGGTAAAACCTTTTATCTTTTATGGGTGTGACTCAACTCTGAAATCCAATGTAGCACAGGTAACCAGTTTATTTTAATTTTTTAATTTTTCATTTTTTTTTGAGACTAGGTCTCGCTATTTTTGCACGTGGAACCGCAGGCTCTTGTTGCCCGGGGTACCACAGACTCAAGCAGTCCCCAGCCTCCACTTCCCAGGTAGCTGGGATTACAGGCGCACACTACCACTCCCAGCTATTTTTTTGGAACTAGGTTTCGCTATGGGCCCCAGGCGGGACTTGAACCGCGATCCCTAACCCCGGCCGCTTCATAGGCTGAAGCTTACAGGCACGGCTCACAGGTAACCAGTTTAAAGGTGCTTTTTGCCTTAAGCATAATGAAAGTATGTAACTAATATTTATATATACCCATAATTATGCATATAAGAAGTATCACATGTGTATTTAAATTAGTCTGCTTCCTTCTATGTGAGAAAAACCAGATTTATATAAAATACACCCTTCTTCCCCAAAAGGAGATAATTTCTCGGAACTGTAGATTTACCTCTTAGAGACTGAGGAGACTTAGATTTCATTCATTCATGCATTCATTCATTCATGCATGCATTGATTCATTCATTTTTGACACTAGTTCTCGCTATTTTTGCCCGTGGAACCACAGGCTAATGTTGCCCAGGGTACCATGGACTCAAGCAACCCCCAGCCTCAGTTTCTCAGGTAGCTGGCATTACAGGCGTGTGCCACCACGCCCAGCTTTTTTTTTTGGAACTAGGTCTCGCTATGTTGCCCCAAGTGGGACTCGAACTGCGATCCCTGGCCCCCAGGATCCCCACCATGACTTCTAGGCTGCCGCTTACAGGCATGCGCCACCATGCCCGGCCAGAGACTTAGATTTAATTTTGCATATACATTGTTTATAGATGAAACAATTAAGAAGTTGTAACTTAGCCAAGACCACCATTTTTTAGTTGTAGGACAAGGTCACCTGTCTTTAATTTTCCACCTTTTAAATTTTTAAAGGAATTGGATCAATTAATTAGTATACTTTCCTTACTGTGTTTCAGGATTTAGTTGATAAAAGTGTTTTATACAAGGACGAACATGGTGGTGCATGCCTGTAAGTGGCAGCCTAGGAAGCCGTGGTGGGGACCAGGGGTCGTGGTTTGAGTCCTGCTTGGGGCAACATAGTGAGATCTAGTTCCAAAAAAATAGCTGGGCATGGTGGCATGTGCTTGTAATCTCAGCTACCTGGGAAGCTGAGGCTGGGGATTGCTTGAGTCTGTGGTACCCTGGGCAATGTGAGCCTGCGGTTCCATGGGCAAAAGTAGTGACACCTAGTCTCAAAAAAAATGTTTTATACACATCCTTTCAGAAATACATACTTTATATAGTTACATCTGTGTTTAGAAATATTATTTATGAGTGAACCAGGAGAATCTTAATAATGCTAAAATTTTCTAATAAAAGTTTATCTAAATGTGTGGTATTAAAATACAGTTTCCCCTGGGCACCAAGGTCTTTGAATCAGAGAATTAAAACAGCCATCACAACTAGACATCACAGTTCCCAGGGTTAAACTTTTGAGGGCCATTGGTTTCATTTCATTATGTTTCATTCATTTATTTGCTATTGGTTTTACTTTACTACTTTAGATTATTTTTGTAGTTATATAAGTTTGTTTGGTAAGATGCTTTGGGTATGATGTTTTTGGAAGCATCTTAATTACATTCAGTCCTAATACGGAGTTGTGTAATTCTGTTAACCAAGTATTTCTTTTAGAAAAATGGCAAAAATTAGAAACTACATTTCTAAGGAAGTTTTAAAATAATTGCTTCTCTTTTTGTCACAGGGAGTCAGAAACACATTTTTCTTCTGACACAGATTTTGAAGACATTGAAGGAAAAAACCAAAAGCAGGGCAAAGGAAAAGTATGTACTGAACATGTGACTTAATTTTGGTTTTTAAGACAACTAATTCTCATATGTATAGATATGTGTATATATATACATGTATAGTTTTATATCTGTGTATACACAATTTTAATTATGTCTCAGATACTATCCTTTAAAAATAACTTCTACCCCCTCCCCTATTGGTATGGTAAAATTTCTGTACTACATATGCGGTTTCTTTGGCTTCTAGAGCCAAATACCTTTTGATTATAACCACCCCCCCCACTGTTACATGAAATTAATAAATACATCAGTGTTTTTAGTAATTTATTTTGTAGCACCTGGTATGCTAATAAGCAGAATATGATGTTAAAACTTTTTTCCCCACATGAGTAGTCAAATATAAAGCACCCTAAAACTATAACATACCAATTGAAGTCTAATGGGTTGGCAATAGTTTTACTCTTTATAAGTAATATCAAGATTAAAAAACTGGCAAAATAACTTTCTGAGTCAAAACAATGTAAGTTTAGAGTATAAGTGGGGAGCCTGAGTGCTTCAGGTAACTTGGTGAGTGATTAAATTATTTCGCTTTTTGGAAAGTGCATTTCTGTGCATATATGTAAATACCTTGTGCAGAAGATAACTTGTTTTTGTTCAGCATTTTATTTACCAAAATGAATATTGGACTTCTGTATTCTCATGACAATTAAGAATCTAAGTAATACAGAAATGAACAGTGAACAAAAAGCAAACCTCCCTATAATCCTATCACCCATAGGTAATAATTTATTCCTTGGACATATACCTATGTATAAAATGTGCTCATAGAATTTTACTAAAATGCCGGGCACGGTGGCTCATGCCTGTAAGCTTCAGCCTATGAAGCGGCCGGGGCTAGGGATCGCAGTTCAAGTCCCGCCTGGGGCCATAGCGAGACCTCGTTCCAAAAAAAATAGCTGAGTGTGGTGGCGCACGCCTGTAATCCCAGCTACCTGGGAAGCTGAGGCTGAGGATTGCTTGAGTCTGTGGTACCCTGGGCAAAAGAATCTTACTAAAATAGAAGCATACTATGCAAACTGTTCAATATGCTTTAAAAAAAATTAGTAACATGTTTTTAGCTTTGCTATCAGTGGATTTTTCCTGTTTGTAATTTTATTTATTTGTTTATTTGTTTGTTTGTTTATTTATTTTTGAGACTAAGTCTCGCTGTTTTTGCCTGTGGAACTGCAGGCTCATGTTGCTCAGGGTACCACAGACTCAAGCAATCCCCAGCCTCAGTTTCCCAGGTAGCTGGGATTACAGGCACACACCACCACACCCAGCTATTTGAAGGAGCCTTTAGACATTGTATAATCTGTAAAGATTTTATTACAGCTTACATTTTAGAAATGAGGACTCTGGGTTGAAATTACTTGCTTTCCTATAGTAAAGTATGAAAGCTATGGGAGGTATTTCGTTTCATATCTGAGGCATAAAGGCAGCCTTTTCTCTGATTTTATGTATCATCTCATCATCTCCTCCCCCTCCCAACCCACCCCAGCTTCCTTATAATGTGGTTTTATTTTCCATAGTGTTTATTACTTGAATTTTCCTAAATAAGCATTGGAAGGGGGACCCAGGATAGGAGTGAGGTTGGTAACATCGATTCATACTATTTAGAATTCCTTTGTCAATGCACTGAAATGACGTTTAAAACTAACAGTAGAAACCCAGTTAAAATGTTGCACTAAATATGAGTTACTTATGTGATAAAAGTTTCATTATTCTTGGTGCCCACTCAAGTTTGCACCTTAAAGAGCACCAACTCCATGAAGCACGGTTTTATCCCCATTTTACAAATCAAAAAATCCCCAAAGCAGTATAGTTAAACTGGTACTCAAGATCATACAGCTAAATAGCAGCAGAAATTTGGAACTATGTATTCTGTCATTCTGAAAAGACTGTGTTCCTAACTACAATATCAGAGAGGTGTCTAAATGAAAAAATTTACGATGCAAAGAAGCTGCCACAAACACATTTTATTATCACATGTGTATGGTATTCTCCTTTAAGGTCCAGTTTAAACATGTTATAATTACGTATCTTATCAGCTATCTCTACTATAGCTTATTTTGAACTTAAAAGGATGATATAAATTAACAATCTGTGTTTTTATGCAGACTTGTAAAAAAGGCAAAAAGGGCCCAGGTGAAAAGGGGAAAGGTGGAAATGGAGGAGGAAAACCTCCTTCTGGTCCAAACCGAATGAATGGTCATCACCAACAGAATGGAGTGGAAAACATGATGTTGTTTGAAGTTGTTAAAATGGGCAAGAGTGCTATGCAGGTATGTTCTTCTCAATTTATCGGTGTATTTTATAGTTAGTATGTTTTATAACATATTCCTGATTTTTCTAATTATGTTTAAATCATTTTTCTAACATTGTTTATTATAAAGCTAGTCTGAAAACTAGGGATCTGTTGTACTTTAAGCTGCATCTTAAGTTATTTTCTGCTGCATTCTTTTTTTTTTTCTTTTTTTTTTTGAGACTAGGACTCGCGACTTTTGCCCGTGGAACTGCAGGCCCCGGGTACCACAGATTCAAGCAATCCCCAGCCTCAGCTTCCCATGTAGCTGGGATTACAGGCGCATGCCACCACGCCCAGCTATTTTTCTTGGAACTAGATCTCACTACGTTGCCCCAGGCGGGACTCGAACCACAATCCCCGGTCCCTGACGTAGCTTCCTAGGCTGTTGTTTAGAGGCACGCTCCACTGTGTGCGGTCTGCATTATTTTCTTTTAATGGCATATAATTACAAATTATTTGCTAAAAAAACACGCTCATGTAAATCTGACTGTGAGGTGTCAATTTCTCCTAAGTTAATATAACTGTCATTAAAATACAAAGTCTTTTACCCATATGGAGTTCTTGATCGACATAATATAATGATTTAATCACTTTTGTGAATTACTTTTGTCACCGTTGCCTATTACAAATTTTGTTACTTGGTCTGTATTTTAGCAAAAGAGTAAAAGGTTAGGGTCACATCCATGTCAAATCATCTTAATTTTGCATCTCCATAACTTTATGACAGTAGAAGTACTAAGACTTCACAATGTATGTTGAACCCACATTGCTTTGAAAAATTGACTGTCAGCCGGGTATGGTGGCGTGTGCCTTTAATCACAGTCTATGCGAGGTGAGGCTAGGAATCATTTGGGTCTGCAGGTAGGTTCGAGACCTTTCCCCTCCCCCCAGGGGGCGGCAACATAACGAGACCTAGTCTCAAAAAACAGCTGGGCGTGGTGGCGTATGCCTATAATCCTAAACTACCTGGGAAGGCTGAGGCTTGGGATCGCTTGAATTTGTGGGCAATGTGAGCTTGCAGTTTCCTGGGCAACAAAGCAAGACCTAGTCTCATTAAAAAAATAAATAAATAAATCACTATATTCAGTACAAATGCTCAGTAAACTTATTTAATTTTAAAAACTGTAGGGAACAAGTTTTTTCTTTGACAGATTTTTTATTTAATAAAAGGTACACATGAACAGTTTACTGAGACCTAGCTCTTTGTTATTAATGATAAATCTTGTTTTTAAGTAATTTATCAAAATATGTGGTTTTGTAAATTTCAGATATCAGTTGGGACTAATGAAAAACAATTTCTGCATGTAATATGTAAAAATAATTACTAGTTTGAGCTGTGACCAGTTTTGCAAAGTAATGTGTTTTTCTTAAATTTGAATTCATCTTCATTTATATATGAAAGTTGGTTTTTATAGTTATTAGAGTATGCATTCTATTTAATGTTACATGATTATTTTGTACAGATACTTGATATTTGAAATAGTAAAGTTACACTACTGTTCCATAGCTTAATTAGTTATATCTTAAACAAAACAAAACAAAAAACACTTCCCTCAAGTATATTATATACATTATTTTTCCTTTTTTATATTATACTTTTTTCTGTAATATTTTCTTGTAGGTCATTAAATGCAGTAGTCTTTTCTGTTATCTTACAGTTTGTTAACATCAGAAATCTGAAATTATTCACAGCTAATTAGGCTATTCTACTTTTGTCTATTCTGTAGGATTTGTGTATAACTTTTTAGCTCATCAAATGTTAATAGAAAACATGAAGGTTTGGCTTTATGCTTAATTCTTTTTGTTAATGGTATCTTAGTGTTTAAAGAATGAATATTTTCCTTATTTTTATGTTGCTTATAGTTTGTTGTATATCCAGATTGAACTCTATTCCATTTATTTTTCTGTTTCTAAATGTGTTTGCCTCTTAAAAATGGAAAAATGGAATGTTCTCATTATCTCTCCATTGATTTTCCTGAAAGTTGGCCTCCAGTTTCTTCTGTGTACTTCCTCTTGTGTTAACTTTCTAAGACCAGATTTGATCAAGGAAATGTCCTGTTAACAAATTTCTAAAAGTTTTCCTTATCTAGACATTCCAGCCTGGATTTTCTCTTATGGCATCTTTGGTATTCTCTGTCAGCAGTATTTACTGTGTCCTTAGGCCTTTCATATCACATGGGATTGACTGAATCAGTTGTCACTGTTCTTTCGAAGAATATTCTTCGGCTCTGTCTTTTCCCTCTTGAATGTATTTCTTATGGCACTTGGTATATTATAGTTGTATAGATGAATTTGCTTCTAGATTGTTAATTCCTTGATCAAGGACTGTGCATTATTTGTTTTTTCTGTCTTTAGGATATACCTATTTTAGTAATTTGAGTGAGCAAGTATGAGACTAGCTGATGGTTTTTAAATTGTTTCTTACATTTTAAGGAGAGACTACATATGCCCCTAGATTTATTAGGTAATGGATGTGGCATTTTATCATCTGAGTTCTTAGTTTACTATTTGATTATTTAAAATTTTAAGTATATTTCAATGTGATAGATTACTTTTGTTACAGCTGCCTTGCATTCCTTAATCTTCTTTAATAATTCTTTTTTTTTTTTTTTTGAGACTAGGTCTCACTATTTTTGCCTGTAGTACCACAGGCTCACATTGCCTGGGGTACTACAGACTCAAGCAATCCCCAGCCTCAGCTTCCCAGGTAGCTGGGATTACAGGTGTGTGCCACCATGCCCAGCTATTTTTTGGACTAGGTCTCGCTATGTTGCCCCAAGTGGGACTCAAACTGCCATCCCTAGCCTCAGCCTCCTTATACACTGAAGCTTACAGGCACATGCCACCGTGCCCGGCTTTGAATAATTTTTTAATGTGATGTGATTTTATTATACGATTTCATTAAATATTTTTGTCTTTATTGATGAGAATAGCTCTTGTTCCAGTTATCTGTTGCCATATAGGAAATGACTCCAAAGTAGTGATATAAAAGGGCCTTTTTACTATGCTTAATGATTCTGTGGGTATAGAAATGAGCTAGAAAAAAGTAAGATAACTCTGCTCTCATCCACATGGTTGGGGCCTTAGCTGAGATAACTTTTGAGTTCTTGGAGGTGACCACTGTCTTGGAAGGACTGTGATCATCTGGAGAGTTCTTACTTGTGTTTGGTGCTTAGGCTACAGCAAATTAAAGACTGAATTTATTGGCATTTTTTATCTGCAGTACAAATGGTCTTGTTTCCATGTGACTTATAGGTTGTTACATACAGTTTCTGTATTTTAGCAGAATGCCCTAAGAGAAGAGAGAGTGTGTCCCAGTTCTTGTGCTTCAGGAATCCAATGCAGATGATAAAAAGACTGTCCATAACCTAATCTTGGAAGAATCACTTCTACTCTATTCTGTTCTAGGGAAAGGGATAGACCCTACCTCTTGGGTAGTAATGCCAAACAATTTAATGGCATGTTTTGAAATTATCAGAACCCTGTAATATTTGCTCTTGATATTTAGTCCATGTATCATATTTGGACATAATCTTAAATATGATTTTTCTTAAGATGTGAAACCATCACCACAATCTAATTTGAGAATATTTTTAGTCCCCCATAAGGAAAACTATTCACTAGCAATCATTTTATCCTTTGCTGCCCTTGGTTTAGGCTGCTACTAATCTAATTTCTATAAATTTGCCTGTTCTGGATATTTCATATAAATGGGATTTTTTTATGGTCCACTTTGTGTGGCATCTTTGACTTAGCATAATGATTTTAAGGTTCATCCATGTGGTGGCATGTATTACAGTTTAGTTCTATTTTATTGCCAAGTAGTATTCTAATGTGTTGTATACCTTAAATCGTTTATCCATGCATCTTTTCATTTATCTTTGATTTGTTTTCATGTTTTAGCTATTGTAATAATTCTGTTATGAGTATTCTTGGACAAGTTTTGTTTGGACATATATTTTCATTTCTCTTGCTATATATACCGAAGAATTGAATTGCAGGGTCATGTGGTAACTATTGAACCTTTTGAGGTGCTGCCAATCTTTTTCCAAAGCAACAGCATCATTTTATATTCTCATTTCTCCACATCCTTACCATCATTTGTTATAGTCTTATTTTTTATTATAGCCACCCTAGTAGCTGTGTTATGATAATCTTACTGTGCTTTTGATTTCCATTTCCTTAATAGTCAATATCTTGAGCATCTTTCATGTGTTAGCAGCCATTCGTTTATCATTTTGGATCCTTTGCTTATATATGATTTTGACTTGGATATTTTACTTTTTAAAATTACTAAATTGTAAGTTCTTTATGTATTCTGAGCACAAATTGCTTATCAGATAAATTATGATTTTCAAATGCTTTCTCCCACTTTATGGGAGAATCATGGAAATTAAGAAAAAAGTTTTAATTTTAAGTAAATTAAATTAATATTTTCTTTTGTTGTCCTTTTGGCCTAAAGTATGATTATGAAGATTTGCTGCTGTTTTTTCCATTAGGTCTTCAATCCATTCTAAGTTAAATATTGTATATGTATGAGGTAGGAGCCAGCTTTGTTGTTTTGCACACAGATAAATCGTCATCCAAACATTTGTTGAAAGGTTATTCTTTCTCTATTGAATTGTCTTGACATCCTTGTCAAAATCAAATTTTCCAGTGTAGGGGTTTATTTCTGGACTCTGTCCTTACACCAGTACTGTATTGTCTCATTTACAGCTGTAACTTTGTGGTAAGTTTAGAAATCATGGAGTGTGTATGCTTCAGCTTTGTTTGTTATTTTTTAAAGACTTTTGTTCTGATCCCTTCCATTTACTATATGAATCTTAGGGTCTGCTTTCCTTTATTTCCCTTGCTTTCCAGTTTTTACAAAGAAGCCAGTTGGGATTTTGAGAGGGTCAATTTGCCTGTCTTATCTATATTATTAGTGCTTACTGTCCAGAACAATTGTTATTTTGATTTGTACTTCCTCATTGTCTGAGGCACTTACTTGTTTAAAAATATTTTTATTTTTCTATTATGTTGTTGCCATTACATCCCATTAGTGTTAACATTTAAATATCGCTCAGTATGTATTCTTATTAAAAAAGAAATACATGATTTAATATTTTCTAGGATATTTTTAATGTTAAGAAATAACAAGCAATTACACTTTATAGAGGTGTACTCTGTAGTTTTCAAATTCTTTTTGCTTAAAGTAAATAGAAGATGACCATCATGATGTACTATTAAGAGATTGTTTTGCTGAATTTTATTCTTATTGTTTAACTTTCAGTAATATATAAGTATGTATAAATAATGAGATCACCATTTAATACTGCATTTCAGTAACTTTAATCAGATTTAATTTTAGAACTTTCGGTAAAGCTAATTTTTTTCTACCCTATAGTCGGTGGTAGATGATTGGATAGAGTCATACAAGCATGACCGAGATATAGCACTTCTTGACCTCATCAACTTTTTTATTCAGTGTTCAGGCTGTAAAGGTAAGATAAACTTATTTTGGAAGTAGATTGTTCTTAAGTGGTTGTCTCATTTTTGTTTCACCTAAACATTTATTAGCACTTAACATGGGAAATAATGCCAAGGTATTGAATTGTTTGCAGTCTCACCTTAAGATGGTATAAGAGAACAAAGCAAAAACTCTGTTGACATATGTGAAAGTTAACTAAACACTTGAAAATTTAATTGCTATGTTACTTTTATCAGTTACATTTCCCACTTTCAGCATCTGGTTTTAGGAACAAAGAAATGGATTAAAAAGAGAAGGAAGATAATGAAGAGATATTGGTTCAAATGGCAGGGAATTTTAAAGTATAGGGAATTAAAAAGTACCATGGATAACAGTAAGTAGGTATGTAAGTTAGGTAAGGTATTGGTGAATTTACCAGTTCTTCTGAAAAGTAAAGAAACTCTAGAGTGGGATCTTGCTTAAAATGTTTTATTTAAAAAAGATTATAAAGTTGGGTGGGGAAGCATAGCATATTAAAAAATGTCTTCCCTGGAACAAAAAGATTTAGCACAGATTTTGGCAGAAGGGGGCAAAATTATGTAAGTTGGGCATTTATGAAACCTGAGCTGCATTAGTAAATGAGTCAGTAATAGTAAAGATCATGGGCAAGTTGTGATCTATCCTGTGCCTCCCTAATGCTTGGCCTATCCTTGAAATTGTAGAAGATATTGCCAGGCTCGGTGGCTCGTGCCTGTAAGCTTCAAACTATGAAGTGGCTGGGGCTAGGGATCACGGTTCGAGTTCCGCTTGGGGCAACACCGCGAGACCTAGTCCCAAAAAATAGCTGGGTGTACTAGTGCACACCTGTAATCCCAGCTACCTGGGAAGCTGAGGCTAGGGATTACTTGAGCATGTGGTACCCCGGGGCAATGTGAACCTGTGGTTCTATTGGCAAATAGCGAGACCTAGTCTTAAAAAAAAAAAAAGAAAGAAAGAAATTGTAGACGATAAGTGTTAAAGGGTTTTCGGGGCATATTGTATTTTTTATGAAAGTGGCACTGAAAATATAGGCATTAGGCCGGGCACGGTGGCTCGTGCCTGTAAGCTTCAGCCTGTGAA
>PVHY01015808.1:0-34618 GCA_004024945.1 Uropsilus gracilis
GGTCTTTTGTTGTTCCATATGAATTTCAGTAATTTTTGTTCTATCTCTTTAAAATATATCATTGGGATCTTTATTGGAATTGCATTGAATCTATAGATGGCCTTTGGTAGTATAGCCATTTTGATGATGTTGATTTTTCCGATCCATGTACAGGGAATGTCTTTCCATTTTTTTACATCATCTTCTATTTCTTTTAAGATGTTTTGTAGTTTTCTTTGTATAGGTCTTTTACGTCTTTTGTTAGCTTAATTCGCAAGTATTTGATTTTCTTTGGTTCAATGGTAAATGGGGTGTTTTTTCTAATTTCTTCTTCTTCTGATTGATTCTGTGCATATATGAATGCTGTTGATTTTTGCGTGTTGATTTTGTATCCAGCTACCTTACCAAATCAGTTTATTATTTCAATCAGTATTTCTGTTGATTTTTCTGGGTTCTCTACATAGAGAATCATATCATCTGCGTATAATGATAACTTTATTTCTTCGTTCCCTATTCGGTTTCCTTTTATGTCTTTCTCTTGTCTTATTGCCTTAGCTAGGACTTCCAGAACTATGTTGAAAAGAAGTGGAGAGAGTGGGCATCCTTGCCTGGTTCCGGACTTTAATTGGAATGGTTTCAGTTTTTCCCCATTGAGGATGTTATTTGCTGTGGGTCTGTCATATATAGCTTTTATTATGTTTACGTATGATCCTTTTATAACAATTTTTCCAGGGTTTTCATCATGAAAGGATGCTGAACTTTATCAAATGCTTTTTCCGTATCTATCAATATGATCATATGGTTTTTGTTCTTCTCTGTTGATGTGGTGGATTATGTTGATTGGTTTTCGAATGTTGAACTATCCCTGTGTGCCTGGGATGAATCCCACTTGATCATGATGGATGATCCTTTTTATGCAATGTTGGATTCGGTTTGCCAGGAATTTGTTTAGAATTTTTGCATCTGTGTTCATTAGGGAGATTGGTCTGTAGTTTTCTTTCTTTGCACTATATTTATTTGGTTTTAGAATGAGTGTAATGTTTGCTTCATAGAAGGTTTTTGGTAGCTTTCCTTCTTTCTCAATTTTTGGAAAAGATTTTTAATAGTATCGGTGTTATTTCCTCTTTGAATGTTTTGTAGAACTCATTTGTAAAACCATCAGGACCTGGGCTCTTGTTTTTAGGGAGAGTTTTGATGACTGCCTCAATTTCACTGCTTGTGATTGTACTGTTTACGTTTTCTATTTCTTCTTTGTTCAATTTTGGATGACTGTATTGTTCCAGCAATTTGTCCATCTGTTCCAAGATGCTGTATTTGTTTGCATATAGATGTTTGTAGTAGTCTCTAATTATCTTTTGGATTTCTGCTGGGTCTGTTGTAATATCTCCGTTTTCATTTATGATCCTGTTTATTTGAGTTTTCTCTCTTCTTTTCTTTGTAAGCCTTGCCAGGGGGTTGTCAATTTTATTTATATTTTCAAAGAACCAGCTTTTGGTTTTGCTTATCTTCTCAATGGTCTTTTTGATTTCTATTTCATTAATCTCCGCTTTTATTTTTGTTATTTCTTGTCTTCTGCTGGGTTTGGGGTTTTTTGGTTGCTCTTTTTCTAAGTCCTCAAGTTGGGAGATTAGAGTATTTCTTTGGGCTGTTTCAATTCTTGTTGTTTTGGCCTGTATTGCTATGAACTTTCCTCGTAGTACCTCTTTTGCTGCGTCCCACACATTTTGGAACGTTGTGTGGTCATTGTCGTTTGCTTCCATGTAGGTTTTAATTTCTTCTTTGGTATCCTCTTTAACCCAGTGATATTCCAGAAGCCTGATGTTCAGTTTCCATGTGGTATTTACTCTCCTTATTTTCTTTGTCTTGTGGCCTAGTATATGATCGATTTTAGAGAAAGAACCTTGTAATTTGAAAAATAAGTGTATTCTTTTCCTTGGGGGGGTGTAGGGTCCTGTATATACCATTAAGTCCATTTGGTCCAGCTCTTCCTTTAAAGCTTTTGTTTCTTTGTGTAGTTGCTGCTTTGTTGATCTGTCTTGTGTTGAGAGTGACGTGTTAAAATCTCCTACCATGTATGTATTTTCATCCATATTTGATTTCAGTTCTACTAGGTGTTGTTTTATTAATTTTGGTGCTCCCTCATTAGGTGCATATATGTTGATTACTGTTATGTCTTTTTGGTGGATTGACGCTTTAACCATTATGTAGTGGCCGTCTTTATATTTGTCACTTTTGTTAATTTGAAGTCTGCTCTGTCTGATACAAGAATGGCAACTCCTGCTTTCTTGTGGGGGCCGTTTGCTTGTAGTATAGTTTTCCAGCCTTGCACCTTCAGTCTATGCTTATCCTTAGCGATCAGGTGTGTTTCTTGGAGGCAGCAGAATGTCGGGTCCTGTTTTCTGATCCAGTCTGCAACTCTTCGTCTTTGGATTGCTGAGTTTAGACATTTAGTGTGATTATTGATATTTGCGATTCTAACGGTTTCCTGGTGGTCACTTGGGGTTTATTTTGTGTTTTTGTTTCTTGTATTTGATCTTCTTATGGTTTTGGTCTTGTGGCCTCCTGCAAAACTTCTTGGAGTGGGGGGTTTAGTGGTAGCAAATTTCTGGAGACTTTGCTTATTGGAGAAGGTTCTAATTTTTCCTTCGTAGAAAAGGATAGCTGCAGGGTAGAGTATTCTTGGCTGGCATATTTTTTCTTGGAGTTTTTTGTAGATGTGACTCCATTCTCTCCTTGCCTGGAGTGTCTCTTCAGAAAAATCCGAAGTCAGTCTAATGGATTTTCTTTTGTTGGTTATCTGTTTCTTTTCTCTAGCCATTCTCATTATTTTTTCTTTATCTTGGGTTCTAGGAAGTTTTACAATGATGTGTCTCGCTGTGGCTTTTCTTTCATTAAAGTAGCTTGGTGTCCTTTTGGCTTCCTGTATGTCTATATTCATTTCTTTCTTCAGATTTGGGAAGTTCTCCTCTATTATTTTTTGAACAGCCTTTCACTTGCCATAACTCTCTCCTCTCCTTCTGGGATTCCTATTACTCATGTTTCTTTTCCTTAAGGAATATGATATATCTCTGAGCTTGTCTTCAGTCCTCCTACTTTGTTTCTCTACTCTCTTTTTCTTTCTTTGTCCTCTCTCTTTCTGTATCCTCAAGTGTGCTGATTCGTTCCCCTAGTTCATCTATTCTATTGCCATGGCTTTTCTGTGCATTTTTGAGCTCATCTATTGCAATCTTTAAATTTTGAGTCTCTTTCAATTTAAATTTTAGGGATTCATTTTCATTCTTTAGTTCATTGATTAGGGTATGCATATTGATGCTTTCTTTTTTATATATTTCTACTTCCTCCCTAAGTGCATTAATTGCTTCTATCACACTGTTGTCCTTTTTTTCTAATTCTTCTCTTAATTGTTGGAAAGCATTTAACATGTTAATAGAGGAATCTTTTTCTGAGATGCAAATCATTTCTTTGATGTTTACTGGAGATTGTCCTTTCTTTGTTGGCAATGGATTACTTCCTGTAGGGCTTGCTTGCATGTTTAAATTTTTTTTTCTCCTTACTGTGTTTTGCTTTTGAACCTTTTCTACATATTGAGAAACAATGGATCTTGTGTTGGTTGACATGTTGATGGAAGTGTATTCCAGGTTGAAAGTAGATATGTACTTAAGTTTAGTAATTTGCGCCGGCGCTGCTTGCGATACCGGCGCTAGTAACCTCCAAAGGTTAACTGGGTGTGGGCAAGGTGGAAGGGTTTCCAGAGGAACCTAGCTGCGGGGGTTGGCTCCCAGGGGTGGCAGCATGGGGAAGGGCTCCCTCCCAAAAGCCAGGAGCCGGCGTGGTGACCTCCAGCCGCTAACCTGTTCATGCACAGAGTGGGCGGGTTTCCGGAGGAGCTGGCTGTGGGTGTTGGCTCCCAGGGGTGGCAGAGGTGGTGGCAAGGCGAAGGGGTCCCTCCCAAAAGCCTGGAGCTGGCACGGTGACCTCCAGCTGCTAACCTGTGCTTGCGCAGTGTGGGCGGGTTTCCGGAGGAAGCTGGCTGTGGGGGTTGGCTCCCAGGGGTGGCGGAGGTGGTGGCATGGCAAAGAGGACCCTTCCAAAAGCCTGGAGCCGGCACAGTGACCTCCAGCTGCTAACCTGTGCTTGCACAGTGTGGGCTAGTTTCCAGAGGAAACTGGCTGCGGGGGTTGGCTGCTTGGGATGGGGGAGCAGAAATGCAAAGGGGTCCCTCCCAAAAGCCTGGAGCCGGCGCAGTGACCTCCAACTGCTAACCTGTCTGGACTTATATCCTTTTCTACCCCATGAAGTGAAAACCACAGAGAGATTTCATCTATGATCATCAAATTATAGAGAAGTCACATAAAGATGTATACTGCAACCTTTGGAGTCTGACTGAATTCAGGTGGTTTCTCCCTGAAAACACTGCCTTTTGGCCTGAAAGGAATAAATCAGCAGGAACTTGAATGAAAAAAGGGTTAATAACAAGTCAAGAAATCATGACTTAAGATCTGTGGATATAATGGACTTATATCACTTTCTAACACATGAAGTGTAAATCAGAGAGAGGTTTCATCTATAAATATCAACATACAGGGAAGTTCCATAAAGATATACACTGTACCCTTTAGAGTGTGTTGAATTCGTGAGGTTTCTGGCTGAAAACACTACCTGTTGGTCTAAAGGGCATAAATCAGCAGGAATTTGAATGAAAAAAGGGTTAATAACAAGTGGCAGAATTCATGACTTAAGATCTATTTCATTATGAACTTATATCCTTTTCTACCCCATTAGCTTTAAAACATAGAGAGATTTTGTATATTATCATCAGGTACAGAGAAGTCACAGAATTATATACACAGCACCCTTTAGAGTCTGATTGATCAGGATGGTTCTCGCTGAAAACACTCTCTTTGGCCTGAAAGGCATAAATCAGCAGGAATTTGAATGAAAAAGGTTAATAACAAGTGGGAGAATTCATGACATATGATCTGTGGGTGATATGGACTTATAATATTTTCTACCCCAGAACTATAAAACAGAGATATTTCATCTATCATCATCAAAGTAAAGTGAATTCACAGAATGATACATATGGTATCTTTTGGAGTCTGAGAATTTAGGAGGTTTCTCAATGAAAACCCTGCCAGTTGGCCTGAAAACCCTAATTCAGCAGGAATATGAATTAAAAAAGGGTTATAAAAAGTGGGACAAATTATGATCTAAAATTTGTGGTTGATATGGATATAACCTTTTCTAATGCAGGAAGTGTAAAACAGAGCGATTTGATCTATGATCAACAAAGTAAAGAGATTCACAGAAATATATATACTGCACCTTATAAGCCTGATTGAATTCAGGAGATTTCTATTGAAAACATTGCCAGTTGGCCTGAAAGACCTAAATCTGCAGTAATTTGAATGAAAAAAGTATTAATAACAAGTGGGAGAAATCATGACTTAAGATCTGTGTGAGATATGGACTTATATCCTTTTCTACCACACGAAGTGTAAAACATATTTTTCATCTATGATCATCAAAGTCCAGAGAAGTCATAGAAAGCTATATCCGCACCCTTTGGAGTCTTATTGATTCAGGAAATTTCTTGCTGAAAACACAGCCTGTTGGCCTAAAAGGCCTAACTCAGCAGGAATTTGAATGAAAAAAGGGTTTATAACTAGTGGGAGATATTATGACTGAATATCTGTGGGTGATATGGACTTACATCCTTTTCTACTCCATGAAGTGTAAAACATAGATTGATTTCATCCATGATCATCAAGGTACAGAGAAGTCACAGAAAGATATAACTGCACCCTATGGACACTGATTGAATTCAGGAGGTTTCTCGCTGGAAACACTGCCAGGTGGCCTGAAAGGCTTAAATCAGCAGGAATTTGAATGAAAAAATGTTAATAACAAATGTGAGAAATCGACACTTCAGATCTCTGGGTGATATGGACTTATATCATATTCTTCCCCATAAAGTGTAAAACAAGAGAGATTTCATCTATGATCATCAAAGTATAGAGAAGTCATAGAATGATATGTACCTCATCATTTGGAGTCTGATTGATTTCAGGAGGTTTCTTACTTTAAAACCTGCCTGTTATCTTGAAAGCCCTAAATCACCAGGAATTTGAATGAAAAAAGGTTAATAACATGTGGGAGAATTCATGACTTAACATCTGTGGATGATATAGACTTATATCCTTTTCTACCTCTTGAATTCTAAAACTTAGAGAGATTTCATCTATGATCATCAAAGTACAGAGAAGTCACAGAAAGATATATACTGCACGCTTTGTGGTATGATTGAATTCACAAGGTTTCTTGCTTTAAACACTGCTTATAGTGTGAAATGCCTAAATCAGCAGTAATTTGAATGAAAAAAATGGTTAATAACAAGTGGGAGAAATCATGACTTAAGATCTTTGCGTGATATGAACTTATATCCTTTTCCACACCATGAAGTGAAAAACAGAGAGAGATTTCAGCTATACACATCAACATACAGGGAAGTTCCATAAAGATATACTGCACCCTTTGAGTTCTGATTTATTTCAGGAGGTTTCTCGCTTTAAATACGGCCTGTTGTCCTGAAGGCCTATATCAGCAGGAATTTAAATGAAAAAAGGATTCATTACAAGTGGAAGAAATCATGACTTAAGAATTGTGGGTGCTATGTACATATATATTTTTCACCCATTGAGTGTAAAACATAGAGAGATTTCATCTATGATCATCAAAGACAGAGAAATGACAGAAAGATATATAATGCAATCTTAGGAGTCTGATGGAATTCAGGAGTTTTTTCGCTGAAAGCACTGCCTGTTGACTGAAAGGCCTAAATCAGGAGGAATGAATGGAAAAAGGGTTAATAGCAAATTCAGGAATGCATGACTAAAATCTGTGGGTGATATGGACTGATATCCTTTTCTACTCAATAAGTGTAAAACATAGAGAGATTTCATCTGTGATCATCAAAGTAAAGAGAAGTCACAGAAAGATATATAAGGCACCCTTTGGACTCTGATTGAGTTCAGGAGGTTTCTCGCTGAAAACACTCCCTGTTGACCTGAAGTCCTTAATCAGCAGGAATTTGAATGAAAAACAGGTTAATAACAAGTGGGAGAAGTCATGACTTAAGATCTGTGGGCGATATGAACTTATATCCTTTTCTACCCCATGAAGTGAAAAACAGAGAGATATTTAATCTATAAACATCAATGAACGGGGAAGTTCCGTAAAGATATGTACTGCACACATTAGAGTCTGATTGAATTCAGGAAAATTCTCCCTGAAAACACTTCCAGTTGATCTGATGAGCCTAAATCAGCAGGATTTTGAATGAAAAAATTGATAATAGCAAGGGCGAGAAATCCTGATTTAAAATATGTGGGTGATATAGTCTTAATCTCATTTTCTACTCCATGAAGTGTAAAACATAGAGAGAATTCTACTACGATTATCAAAGTACAGAGAAGTCACAGAAAGATATGTACTGCACCCTTTGGAGTCTGAATTAAGGAGTTTTCTCCATGTAAACACTGTCTAATTGACTGAAAGTCTTAAAAATGAGAAATTTGAATGAAAAAAGTGTTAATAAGAGGGAGAAATGATGAGTTAGGATCAGTGGATGATATGGAGTTATATACTTTTTTATTCCATGAAGTGTAAAAGATGAAGAGATTTCATCTATGATCAACAAAATAAAGAGAAGTCACAGAAAGATATTTACTGCACAATTTGGAATCCGATCATTTCAAGAGGTTTTGCATTGAAAACACTACCTGTTGGCCTGAAAAGCCTAAATCAGCAGGAATTTAAATGAAAAAAGGATTAATAACAATGGGATAAATCATGAGTTAAGATGTGGGTGATATGAACTTATATCCTTTTCTACTTCATGAAGTGTAAAACATAGATTTCATCTATGATCATCAAAGTAAAGAGAATTCACAAAAAGATATATACTGCACCCTTTGGAGTCTAATGGAATTCGGGAGGTTTCTCCATGAAATCACTTCCAGTTGGCATGAGAGGCTAAATCAGCAGGAATTTGAATGAAAAAATGGTTAATAACAAATGCAAGAAATCATGACTTAAGATCTGTGGGTGATATGGACTTATATCATTTCCTACCCCATAAAGTGTAAAACAGAGATTTCATCTATAAACATCAACATACAGGAATTCCATAAAGATATATACTGCACCCTTTGGAGTGTGATTGAATTCAGGAGGTTCTTCGCTGAAAGTGCTGCCTGTTGCTCTTAAAAGCCTAAATCAGCAGGAATTTGAATGAAAAAAGGGTTAATAACAAGTGGGAGAATTCATGACTTAAGAACTGTGGGTGATATGGACTTATATGATTTTCTACCACATGAAGTGTAAAACATAGATTTCATCTCTGATCATAAGTAAAGAGAAGTAACAGAAAGATATATACTGCACACATTGTAGTCTGATTGAATTCAGGATGTTTCTCACTTAATGCAGTACCTGTTGCCTGAAAGGCCTAAATCAGCAGTAATTTGAATGAAAAAAGTGTTAATAACAAGTGGGAAAATCATGACCTAAGATCTTTGGTGATAAAGACTTATATCCTTTTCTGCCCCAAGAAGTGAAAAACAGAGAGAGATTTCATCTATACACATCAACATACAGGGAAGTTCCATAAAGATGTATACTGCACCCTTTGGAGTCTGTTTGAATTCAGGAGGTTTCACGCTGAAAGCAATGCCTGTAGGCCTGAAAGGCATAAATCAGCAGAAATTTGAATGAAAAAATGGTTAATAACAAGTCATGACTTAAGATCTGTGTGTGCTATGGACTTATATTCTCTTCTACCCCATGAAGTGTAAAACATAGAGATATTTCATCTATGATCATCAAAGTATAGAGAACTAACATAAAGATATATAATGTAGCCTTTGGAGTCTGATTGAATTCAGGAGGGTTCTCACCAAAAGCAGTGCATGTTGGCCTGAAAGGCCAAAAAAGCAGAATTTGAATGAAAAAAAGGTTAATAACAAGTGGGAGGAATTCAGATTTAAGATCTGTTGGTGATATGGATTTATATCCTTTCTACACCATGAAGTGTAAAACATAGATTTCATCTATTATCATCAAAGTACAGAAGTCAGTGTAAGATATATCTGCACCCTTTGTAGTCTGTCTGAATTCAAGAGGTTTCTCGCTTTAAACACTGTCTGTTAGCGTGAAAGGCCTAAATCAGCAGGGATTAGAATGAAAAAAGCTTTAATACCTAGTGGGAGAAATCATGACTTAAGATCTGTCGGTGATATGGAATTATATACTTTTCTACCCCATGAAGTGTGAAACATAGATTTCATTTATGATCATCAAAGTACAGAGAAGTCACAGAAATGTATGTACTGCACCCTTTAGAGTCTGATTGAATTCAGGAGGTTTCACACTGAAAACACTGTCTGTTGGTATGAAAAACCTAAATCGGCAAGAATGGGAATGAAAAAACGGTTAATAACAAGTGGGAGAAATCATGACTTAAGATCTATGGGTGATACGGATGTATATCCTTTTCTATCACATGAAGTGTTAAACATAGAGAGATTTCATCTATGATCATCAAAGTAAAGAGAAGTTGCTGGAAATATATACTGCAACCTTTAGTGTCTAATTGAATTCTGGAGATTTGTCCCTGAAAACACTTCCAATTGGCTGAAAGGCCTAAATCTGCTGCAATTTGATTGAAAAAAGGTTTAATAACAAGTGGGAGATTCCTGAATTAAAATCTGTTGGTTATGTGCACTCATATCCTTTTCTACTCCATGAAATGTAAAATGTAAAACAAATAGAGATTTTATCTATAACCATCAACATACAAAGAATTTCCTTAAAGGTATATACAGCACCCTTTGGAGTCTGATTGAATTCGGAAGGTTTGTCGCTGAACACACTGTCTGTTGGTCTGAAAGGCCTAAATCAGCAGGAATTTGAATGAAAAAACGGTTAATAACAAGTGGGAGAAATCATGACTTAAGATCTGTGGGTGATATGGATGATATCGTTTTTTACCCCATGAAGTGTAAAACAGAGAGAATTCATCTATGATCTCAAAGTACAGAGATGTCACAAAAAGATATATACTGCACCCTTTGGAGTGTGATTGAATTCTGGAGGTTTCAACTGAAAACAATGCAGGGTGGCCTGAAAAGTCTAAATCAGCAGGAATTGAATGAAAAAATGGTTAATAACAAGTGGGAGAAATCATGACTTAAGATCTGTGGGTGATATAGACTTATATATTTTTTAACCCATGCAGTGTAAAACATAGATTTCATCTATGATCCTCAAAGTACAGAGAAGTCACAGAAATATATATACTGCACCCTTTGTAGTCTGACTGAATTCTGGAGGATTCTCTGAAGACACTGCCCGTTGGCCTGAAAGTCCTAAATCAGCAGAAATTTGAATTTAAAAAATGGTTGATAACAAAGGGGAAATCATGACTAAAGGCCTGTGGGTGATATGGACGTATATCCATTATTACTCCATGAAGTGTAAACCATAGAGAGATTTTATCTATCACCATCAAAGTAAAGCAAAGTCATAGAAAGATATATAATGCAATTGTAGGAGTCTGATTGAATTCAGGAGTTTTCTCCCTGAAAACACTGCTTATGGCATGAAATGCCTAAATCAGCAGGAATTTGAATGAAAATGGTTAAAAACAAGTGGCAGTAATCATGACTTAAGATCTGTGGGTGATATGGACTTATATCCATTTCTACTCCTTGAAGTGTAAACATAAATTTTATCTATGATCGTCAACGTACAGAGTATCACACAAATATATATACTGCACCCATTGAAGTCTGATTGCATTCAGGAGTTTTATCAATGAAAACACTGCCGGTTGGCTTGAAAGGCCTAAATAGCAGGAATTTGAATGAAATAAGGGTTTTAACGAGTGTGGGAAATCATGTCTTAATATCTGTTGGTGACATGGTCTTATATCCTTTTCTACACCATGAAGTATAAAACATAGAGAGATTTCATCTATGATCATCAAAGTACAGAGAAGTCACAGAAAGATATATAATGCAATCTTAGGAGTCTGATTGAATTCAGGAGTATTCTCCCTGATACACTGCTTTACGGCCTGAAAGGCCTAAATAAGAGGAATTTGAATTAAAGAAGGGTTAATAACAAGTGGGAGAAATCATGACTTAAGATCATTGGGTGATATTTATTTATATCCTTTTCTACTGCATAAAGTGTAAAACATAGAGAGATTTGACCTATGATAATCAAAGTACAGAAAAGTCACAGAAAGATATGTACTGCATCCTATGTAGTCTGGTTGAATTCAGGAGATATCTCCCTGAAAACACTTCCAGTTGGCCTGAAAGGCTTAAATCAGCAGGAATTTGAATGAAAAAATAGCTAATAATAAAGGGGGGGAATTCATGACTTAAGATCTGTGGGTGATATCGAATTATCCTTTTCTACCCCATGATGTGTAAAACAGAAATTTCATCTATAAACAAAAACGAATGGGGAAGTTCCATAAAGATATATACTGCACCCTTTGGAATGTGATTGAATTCAGGAGATTTCTCACTATAAGCACTGCCGGTTGCTCTGAAAGGCCTGAATCAGCAGGAATTTGAATGAAAAAAAGGGTTAATAACAAGTAGGAGAATTCATGACTTAAGATCTGTGGGTGGTATCGAATTATCCTTTTCTACCTCTTGAATTGTACAACATAGAGATGTTTAACCTATGATCATCAAAGTACAGAAAAGTCACAGAAAGATAAATACTGCACCCTTTGGAGTGTGATTGAATTCAGGAGGTTTTTTGCTTTAAACACTACCTGTTAGCCTGAAAGGCCTAAATCAGCAGGAATTTGAATAAAAAAAGGGTTAATAACATGTGGGAGAAATAGAAATCATGACTTAAGATCTGTGAGTGATATGGACTTATATCTTTTTCTACTACATAAAGTGAAAACCAGAAAGAGATTTCATCTGTGATCATCAAAGTACAGAGAATTCACAGAAAGATATATACTGCAACCATTGGAGTCTGATGAATTCAGTGTGTTTCTCCATGAAAACACTGCAGAGTGGCCTGAAAAGCCTAAATCAGCAGAATTTTACTGAAAAAATGTTAATAACAAGTGGGCGAAATCATGAACTAATATATCTGGGTGATATGGACTTACATCCTTTCTGCTACATGAAGTGAAAAAGAGAAAGGGGTTTCATCTATAATCATCAAAGACAGAGAATTCAGAGAAAGACATATACTGCACCCTTTGGAGTCTGATTGAATTCAGGAGGTTTCTTGCTGAAAACACTGCCTATTGGCCTGAAAGGCCTAAATCAACAGGAATTTGAATGAAAAAAGGGTTAATAACTAGTGGGATAAAATATGATTTAAAATCTGTGGGTGATATAGACTTATATCCTTTTCTACCCCATGAAGTGGAAAATATAGAGAGATTTCATCTATGATCACCAAAGTACAGAGATATCACAGAAAAACATATACTGCACACGTTGTATCTGATTGAATTCAGGAGGTTTCTCCCTGAAAACACTTAGAGTTGGCTTGATAGGCCTATATCAGCAGGAATTTGAATAAAAAGGAGTTAGTAACAAGTGGGAGAAATCAAGATATAAGATCTGTGGGTGTTATGGACTTATATCCTTTCCTCCCATGAACTGTAAAACATAGAGAGATTTCATCTATGATCATCAAAGTACAGAGAAGTCACGGAAAGATTGAATTCAGGAGGTTTCTCCCTGTAAACACTGCCTTATGGCATGAAATGCCTAAATCAGCAGGAATTTGAATGAAAAATAGTTAAAAACAAATAGTTAAAAAATTCATGACTTAAGATCTGTGTGTGATATGGACTTATATCCATTTCTACTCCTTGAAGTGTAAAACATAAATTTCATCTATGATCATGAAAGTACAGAGAAGTCACAGAAAGACTGTACTGTACCCTTTGTATTCTTAATGAATTCAGTATGTTTCTCCCTGAAAACACTGCCTGCTGGACTGAAAGGCCTAAATCAGCATGAATTTGAAAGAAAAAAGGGTTAATAACAAGTGGGAGAAATCATGTCTTAAGATCTGTTGGTGACATTGACTTATATCCTTCCTACTCCATGAAGTGTAAACCATAGAGAGATTTAATTCATAAACATCAATGTACAGTAAATTTCCTTAAAGAAATATACTACACCCTTTGGAGTATGATTGAATTATTAAGGTTTCTAACAGAAAACACTGCCTGTTGGCCTGAAAGGCCTAAATCAGCAGGAATTTGAATGAAAAAAGGGTTAAAAACAAGTTCAAAAATGTTGAGGTAAGAACTGTGGGTGATATGGACTTATATCCTTTTCTACCACATGAATTGTAAGATATAGAGAGATTTCATCTATGATCATCAGAGTACAGAGAATTCAAAGAAATATATATACTGCAACCTTTGGAGTCTGATTGAATAAGGAGGTTTCTCACTGAAAACACTGCCTGTTGGCCAGAATATCCTAACTCAGCGGAATTTGAATGTGAAAGTATTAAAAACAAGAAGAAGAAATCATGATTTAAGACTTGTGGGTGATATGGACTTATATCCTTTTCTACCCCATGAAATGTAAAACATAGATTTCATCTATGATCATCAAAGTAAATAGAAGTCACAGGAAGATATATACTGCACCCTTTATAGTCTGACTGAATTCAGTAGGTTTCTCCCTGAAAACACTGTGTTATTGCCTGAAAGGCATAAAAAAGAGCAATTTGAATGAAAAAAGTGTTAATAACAAAGGGGAGAAATCATGATTTAAGATCTGTGGGTATAGGGACTTTTATCCTTTTCTACCCCATGGAGTGTAAAACTAGAGAGATTTCATCTATGATCATCAAAGTAAATAGAAGTCACAGGAAGATATATACTGCACCCTTTATAGTCTGACTGAATTCAGTAGGTTTCTCCCTGAAAACACTGTGTTATTGCCTGAAAGGCATAAAATGAGCAATTTGAATAAAAAAAAAGTTAACAACAACTGTAGAAATCATCAGTTAAGATCTGTGGGTGATATGGAGTTATATCCTTTTTTACTCCACGAAGTGTAAAACATAGAGAGATTTGATCTACGATCATCAATGTAAAGAGAGTCACAGTAATATATATACTGCAACGTTTGAAGTCTAATTGAATTCACGAGGATTCTCCCTGAATACACTTTCAGTTGCCTGAAAGACCTAAATCAGCAGGAATATGAAAGAAAATAGGATTAATAATAAGTGAGAAAAAGCATACTTAAGATCTGTGTGTGAAATGGACTTATCCTTTTCTACCCCATGAAGTAAAACAGAGAGAGATTTCATCTATAAACATCAATGTACAATGAAGTAAATAAAGATATATAGTGCACCCTTTGGATGTGATCGAATTCAGGAGGTTTCTCGCTGAAAGCACTGCCTGTTGGATTTATAGGCCTACATCATGAGAAATTTGAACGAAAAAAGGGTTAATAACAACTGTAGAAATCATGTCTTAATATCTGTGGGTGATAAGGACTTATATGCTTTTCTACTCCATGAAATGGAAATCATAGAAAGATTTCATCTCTGTTCATCAAAGTAAATACATGCTGCATACTTTGGAGTCTGATTGAATTCAGAGGTTTCCTTCTGAAAACATTGCCTGTCAGCCTGAAAGGCATAAATCAGCAGGAATTTGAATGAAAAAAGTGTTAATAAGAAGTGGGAGAAATCATGACTTAAGATCTTTGGGTGATATGGACTTATATCCTTTTCTACTCCATGAAGTGTAAAACAGAGAGAGATTTCATCTATGATCATCAAAATACAGAGATCACAGAATAATACATACTGCACCCTATGGAGACTGATTGAATTCAGGAGTTTCTTGCTGAAAACACTGCCTTTTGACTTGAAAACACTAAATCAGCAGGAATTTGAATGAAAAAAGTGTTAATAACAAGAGGGAGAAATCATGACTTAAGATGGGAGGGTGATATGGACTTATATCATTTTCTACCCCATGAAATGTAAAACATAGAGAGCTTTCATTTATCTTCATCAATGTAAAGAAAAGTCATAGAAGATATAATGGTATGTTTTGTGGTCTGATTGAATTCAGAGGTTTCTCACTTAAAACACAACCTGTTGGCCTAAAATGCCTAAATCAGCAGGAATTTGAATGAAAAAAAGGGTTAATAACAAGTGGGAGAAATCATGACTTAAGATATGTGATTGATAGGGACCTATGTCCTTTTCTACTCGATGAAGTGTAAAACATATAACTATGATCATCAAAGAACAGGGAAGTCACAGAAAGATATATAATGCAACGTTTGTAGTCTGATTGAATTCAGGAGGTTTCTCGATGAAACACTGTCTTTTGGAATGAACAGCCTAAATAAGCAGGAACTTGAATAAAAAAGGGGTAAATAACAAGCACGAGAAATCATGACTAAAGATCTGTGGGTGATATGGACTAATATCCTTCTCTACCCCATGTAGTGTAAAACATAGAGAGATTTCATCTATGATCATCAAAGTAAAGAGAAGTCACTGAGAGGTATATAATGAACCCTTTGAAGTCTAATTTAGTTCAGGAGGTTACTCGCTGAAAACATTCCAGTTGCCTTAAAAGCCTAAATCAGCAGGAATTTGAATGAAATAATGTTTAATAACAATTGGAAAAAATCATGAATTAAGATATGTGGGTGACATGAACTTAAATACTTTCTACCACATGAAGTGTAAAAAAGAGAGATTATATCTATGGTCATCAAAGTACAGACAATTCACAAAAATATACATATTTCCACCTTTGGAGTCTGATTGAATAAAGGAGATTTCTCACTGAAAACACTGCCTGATGGCCTGAAAATCCTAAATCATCAGGAATTTGAATAAAAAAAGGGTTAATAACAAGTGGGAGAAATCATGACTTAAGATCTGTAGGTGATATGGAATTATATCCTCTTCTATCACATGTAGTGTTAAACATAGAGATATTTCATCTATGACCATCAAAGTTAAGAGAAGTCACTGAAAGATATATACTGCAACCTTTGGTATATAATTGAAATCAGGAGGTTTCTGCCTGAAAACACTTCACTACCTGAAGACCTAAATCAGACGGAATTTGAATGAAAAAATGTTTAAAAACAAGTGGGAGAAAACATGACTTAAGATCTGTGGGTGATATATATTTATACCCTTTTCTACACTATGAGGTGTGAAACATAAATTTCATCTATGATCATCAAAGTACAGAGAAGTCAAAGAAAGTTATCTACTGCACCCTTTGAAGTCTAATTGAATTCAGGATTGAATTTGAATAAAAAAAGGGTTAATAACAAGTGGGAGAAATCATGACTTATGATCTGTGTGGCATATGGACTTATATCACTTTCGAACCCATGAAGTGTAAAACATATATATCATCTATGAGTATCAGTGTACAGAGCCGTCACAGAAAGGTATATACTGTACCCTTTGGAGTGTTATTGATTCAGGAGGTTTTGCCTAGGAACAATGCCTTTTGGCCTCTAAAGCCTGAATCAGCAGGAATTTGAATGAAAAAATGGTTAATACCAATTGGGAGAAATCATGACTTAAGATGTGTGGGTGATATGGACTTAATCCTTTTCTTTTCTATGAAGTGTAAAACATAGAGAGATTTCATCTATGATCACCAAAGTAAGAGATTCACAGAAAGATATATATTGCACCCATTGGAGTGTGATTGAATTCAGGAGGTTTATCGGTGAATAGACTGACTGATGGCTTGAAAGGCCTAAATCAGCAGGAATTTGAATGAAAAAAGTGTTAGCAACAAGTGGGAGAAATCATGACAAGATCTGTGGATGATATGTATTTATATCCTTTTCTACCCCATGAAGTGTAAAACATAGAATTCATCTATGATCATCAAAGTACAGACAAGTCAGAGAAAGATACATACTGCACTCTTGGAGTCTGATTGAATTCAGGAGGTTTCTCGCTGAGAACACTGACTCTTGGAATGAAAGGAATAAATCAGGAGGAATTTGAATGAAAAAAGGGTTAATAACAAGTGGGAGAATCATGACTTAAGATCTGTGGGTGATATGGACTTATATATTTTCTACCCCATGAAGTGAAAACCAGAGAGAGATTTCATCTATAAACATCAACGTACAGGGAAGTTTCATAAATATATATACTGCACCCTTGGAGTATGATTGAATACAGGAGGATTCTCACAGAAAGCACTGCGTGTTGGCCTGAAAGGCCTAAATCAGCAGAATTCGAATGAAAACAAGGGTTAATAACAAGTGGGAGAAATCAAGATTTAAGATCTAAGGGTGATATGAATTTATAACCTTTTCTACCCCATGAAGTGTAAAACATAGATTTCATCTATGATCATCAAATACAGAGAAGTCACAGAAAGATATATACTGCACCGTTGTAGTCTGACTGAGATCAGGAGGTTTCTCTGAAGACACTGCCTGAAATGCCTAAATCAGCAGGTATTTGAATGAAAAATGTTTAGTAACAAGTGGGAGAAATGATGACTTATGATCTGTGGTTGAATTGAACTTATATCGTTTTCTAACCCATGAAGTGAAAAACAGAGAGAGAAATAATCTATAAACATCAAAGTACAGGGAAGTTTCATAAAGATATATACAGCACCCTTTGGATTCTGATTGAATTCAGGAGGTTTCTCATTGAAAGCACTGCCAGTTGCTCTGAAAGACCTAAATCAGCTTGAATTTGAATGAAAACAAGGGTTAATAACAAGTGGGAGAATTCATTACTTAAAAACTGTGGGTGATATGGACTTATATCCTTTTCTACCACATGAAGTGTAAAACATAGAGATCATCTATGATCATCAAAGTACAGAGAAGTAACAGAAATATATATACTGCATCATTTGGAGTCTGATTGAATTCAGGAGGTTTCTCAATTAAGACACAGCCTGTTGGCCAGAAAGGCCTAAATCAGCAGGAATTTGAATGAAAAAAAGGTTAATAACACGTGGGAGAAATGATGATTAAGATCTGTGGCTGACATGGACTTATATCTTTTTCTACCCCATGAAGTTTAAAACATAGAGAGATTTCTACTATGATTATCCAAGCACAGAGAAGTCACAGAAAGATATACTGCAAACATAGGAGTCTGATTGAATTCAGGAGTTTTCTCCCTGTAAACACTGTCTAATTGCCTGAAAGGCTTAAATGAGGAATTTGAATGAAAAAAGTGTTAATAACAAGTGGGAGAAATCATGATTGTAGATGTGTGGGAGATGTGAAGATATATTTTTTTTCTCCATGAAGTGTAAAATATAGAGAGATTTCATCTATGATCATCAAAGTAAAGAGAAGTCACAAAAAGATATCTACTGCACCCTTTGGAATCAGATAAAATCAAGAGGTTTCCAGATGAAAACACTGCTTGTTGGCCGGATTTGCCTAACTCAGAAGGAATTTGAATGAAAAAAGGATTAATAACAATGGGAGAATTCGGCACAGGCCAGGTTAGCTACTGCTGGGAGGTCACCTCACCCGCTCAGGCCCTTGGGAGGTGTAAATTGAATTCAGGAGGTTTCTCATTGAAAACACTGCCTGTTGACCTAAAGGGCCTAAATCAGCAGGAATTTGAATGAAAAAAGGGTTAATAACAATTGGGAGAATTCATGACTTAAGATCTGTGGGAAATATGGACTTATATCTTTTTTCTAACCCATGAACTGTAAAACAGAGAGAGATATCATCTATAAACATCAACGTCCTGGGAAGTTCCATAAAGATATATACTGCAACCTTTGGAGTGTGATTGAATTCAGGAAGTTTCTAGCTGAAAGTACTGCCTGTTGCTCTGAAAGGCCTATATTAGCAGGAATTTGAATGAAAAAGGGTTAATAACAAATGAGAGAAATCATGACTTAAGATCTTTGGGTGATATGGACTATATCCTTTTGTACTACATGAAGATTAAAACATAGAGAGATTCATCTATGATCATCAAAGTACAGAGAAGTCATGATATATACATACTGGACCCTATGGAGTCTGATAGAATTCAGGAGGATAATCACTGGATAGACTGTTTGATGGCCTGAAAGGCCTAAATCAGCAGGAATTTGAATGAAAAAAACCGTTAATAACTAGTGGGAGAAAACATGACTTAATATATGTGGATGATATGGACTATATCCTTTTGAACCCCATAAAATGTAAGACATAGAGCGATTTCATCGATGATCATCAAATACAGAGAAGACACAGAAAGATATATACTGCACCCTTTGGAGAGTGATTGAATTCAAGAGGTTTCTTGCTGAAAAAACCTACTGTTGGCCGGAGGTCCAAAATCAGAAGGAATTTGAATGACAAAAGGGTTAGTAACAAGTGGGAGAAATCATGATTTAAGATCTGTTGGCCTTATGGACTTATATACTTTTCTACCACATGAAGTGTAAAAGATAGAGTGATTTCATCTATGATCATCAAAGTACAGAGAAGTCACAGAAAGATATATGGTGTCTGATTGAATTCAGAAGGTTTCTCCCTGAAAACAATGCCTGTTGGCCTGAAAGGCCTAAATCAGCAGGAATTTGAATGAAAAAAGGGTTAATAACATGTGGGAGAAATCATGACTTACAATCTGTGGGTGATATAGACCTATATCTTTTTCTACACCATGAAGTGTAAAGCATAGACAGATTTCATCTACGATGATCAAAGTAAAGATAAGTCACAGAAAGATATATAATGCAATCTTAGGAGTCTGATAAACGAGTTTTGTGCCTGAAAACTCTGCCTTATGCCCTGAAAGTCATTAATCCGCAGGAATTTGAATGAAAAAATGGTTAATAACAAGAGGGAGAATTCATGACTTAAGATCTGTGACTTATATGACTTATGTCCTTTCTACACCATGAACTGTAAACCATGGAGAGATTTTATTTGTGATCATCAAAGTACAGAGAAGTCACAGAAATATATATACTGTACCCTTTGAAGTCTGATTGGATTCAGGAAGTTTCTCACTGAAGACACTGCCTGTTGGCCTGAAAGGCCTAAATCAGCAGGAATTTGAATGAAAAAAGGGTTAATACAAAAGCAAGAAATCATGACTTAAGATCTGTTGGTACTATGGATTTATATCCTTTTCTAACCCATGAAGTGTATAACATATTTCATCTATGATCATCAATGTACAGAGACTTCACAGAAATGTATATACTGTACCCTTTGGAATGTTATTGATTCAGAAGATTTCTACTTGAGAACACTGCCTGTTGGCCTGAAAATCCTAAATCAGCAGGAATTGAATGAAAAAAGGGTTATTACCAAGTGGGAGAAATCATGACATAAATGTGTGGGTGATATGGACTTAATTCTTTTCTTTTCCATGAAGTGTAAAACATAGAGAGATTTCATCTATGATCACCAAAGTAAAGATATCACAGAAAGATATATACTTCACCCAGTGGCATCTGATTGAATTCAGGAGATTTTTCTCTGGAAACTGCCAGTTGGGCTGAAAAGCCTAAATCAGGAGGAATTTGAAGGAAAAATGGTTACTAACAAGTGGGAGAAATCATGACTTAAGATCTGTGGTTGATATGGGCTACATCCTTTTGTACCACATATGTGTAAAACATAGATAGATTTCATATATGATCATCAAAATACAGAGAAGTCACAGAAAGATATATACGGTACCTTTTGTAGTCTTTTTGAATACAGAGGTTTCTCGCTTAAAACATTGCCTACTTGCCTGAAAGGCCTAAATCAGCATGAATTTGAAAGAAAAAGGGTTAATAACAAGAGGGAGAAATCATGACTTAAGATCTGTATTAACATCCTTTTTTACCCCATGAAGTGTAAAACAAAGAATTCACCTATGAACATCAAAGTACAGAGAAGTCACAGAAAGATATATCAGGCAGCCTTTGGGTCTGATTGAATTCCTGAGGTTTCTAGCTGAAAACACTGCCTGTTGGCCTGAAAGGCCTAAATCAGCAGGAATTAGAATGAAAAATGTGTTAATAACAAGTGGGACAAATCATGACTTAAGATCTGTGGGTAATGAGGACATATCCTTTTCTACTCCATTAATTGTATAGCAGAGAGTTTTCAACCATTATGATCAAATTACAGAAGTCACAGAAAGATATATACAGCACCCTTTGGAGTCTGATTGAATTTAGGAGGTTGCTCGCTTTAAAAACTGCATTTTGGCCTGAAAAGCCTAAATCAGCAGGAATTTGAATGAAAAAGGGTTTAATAAACTGTGGGAGAAATCATGACTTAAGATCTGTGGGTGATATGGACTTTTATCATTTTATACGCGATGAAGTGTAAAACATAGAGTGTATTCATCTATGGTCATCAAATAGGGAGAATTCACAGAAAGATATATGCTGCACCCTTTGGAGTCTGATGTATTTCAGGAGGTTTCTCACTTTAAATACTGCATGTTGGCCTGAAAGTCATAAATCAGCAGGAATTGGAATGAAAAAAGGGTTAATAACCAGTGGGAGAAATCATGACTTAAGATCTGTGGATGCTATGGACTTATACCCTTTTATATCCATGAAGTGTAAAACATATATAGATTTCATCTACAAACATCAACGTACAGGGATATTCCGTAAAGATATATACTACACCCTGTGGAGTGTGATTGAATTCAGAAGGTTTCTCCTTGGAAACACAGCCTGTTGGCCTGTAAAGCTTAAATCAGCAGGAATTTAAATGAAAAATGGGTTATTAACATTGGAAAAATCAAGACTTAAGATCTGTGGGTGATATGGACATATATTCTTTTCTACCCCATGAAGTATAAAACATAGAGAGATATCATCTATGATCTTCAAGGTAAAGAGAAGTCACAGAAAGATATATACTGCACCCTTTGAAGTCTGATTGAATTCAGGAGGTTTCTCGCTTTAAACACTGCCTTACAGTGTGAAAGGCCTAAATCAGCAGGAATTTGAATGAAAAAAGTGTTAATAACAAGTGGGAGAAATCATGATTTCAGATCTGTGGGTGATATGGACTTATATCCTTTTCTACACCATGAAGTTAAAAAGAGAGAGATTTCATCTTTATGCATCAATGTACATGGAAGTTCCATAAAGATATGTACTCTACACTTTGGAGTCTGATTGAATTCAGGAGGATTCTCGCTGAAAACACTGCCTGTTGTCCTGAAAGACCTTAATCCGCAGGAATTAATGACAAAAGGGTTAATAACAAGTGGGAGAAATCATGACTTAATATCTGTGGGTGATATGGACTTATATCCTTTTCTAACACAGGTAGTGTAATATAGAGACTTCATCTATGATCATCAAGTACAGAGAAGTCACAGAAAGATATATACTGCAACCTTTGGAGTCTGAATGAATTCAGGTGGTTTCTCGCTGAAAACACTGCCTGTTGGCCTGAAAGGAAAAATCAGTCGAAATTTGTATGAAAAAAGTTTTAATAACAAGTGGGACAAATCATGACTATGATTTCTGCGTGACATGGACTTATAATCTTTTCTAGCCCCTGAGGTGTAAAAGTTAGAGAGATTTCATCTATGATCATCAAAGTACAGCGAAGTCACATAAAGATATATACTGCACCTTTGGACTCTGATTGAATTCAGGAGGTTTCTTGCTGAAAACACTGCCTGTTGGCCTGAAGGTCTTAATCAGGAGTAATTTAAATAAAAAGGGGTTAATAACAAGTGGGAAAAGTCATGACTTAAGATCTGTGGGTGATATGGACTTGTATACTTATCTACTCCATGAAGTGTAGAACAGAGATATTTCATCTATAAACATCAACATAAGGGAAGATCCATAAAGATACATACTGCACCCTTTGGAGTGTGATTGAATTCAGAAGGTTTCTAACTAAAAACTCTCCCTGCTGGCCTGAAAGGTCTAAGTCAGCAGGAATGAAAAAAGTGTTAATAACAAGTGGGATAAATCATGACTTAAGATCTGTGGGTGATATGGACTTATATCCTCTTCTATCACATGTAGTGGAAAATATAGACAGATTTCATCTATGACCTCCAAAGTACAGAGAAGTCACAGAAAGATATATACTGCATATTTTGGAGTCTGATTGAATTCAGGAGGTTTCTCCCTGAAAGCACTTACAGTTGGCTTTATAGGCCTAAATCAGCAGGAATTTGAATGAAAAAAGGGTTAATAACAAGTGGGAGAAATCATGACTTAAGATATGTGGGCTATATAGACTTATATCCGTTTCTACCCCATGAAGTGTAAAACATAGATTTCATCTATGATCATCATAATACAGAGAGGTCACAGAAAGATATATACTGCACCCTTTGTAGTCTGATTGAATTCAGGAGGTTTCTCATTGAAGACACCACCTGTTGGTTGAAAGGCCTAAATCAGCAGGATTTGAATGAAAAAAGAGTTAATAACAAAGGGGAGAAATCATGACTTAAGATCTGTGAGTGATATGGACTTATAGTCTTTTCTACTCCATAAAGTGCAAAACATAGAGATTTTTCATCTATAAATATCAACCTACAGGGAAGTTCCATAAAGATATAACTGCATCCTTTAGAGTCTAATTGAATTCAGGAGTTCTCCCTGAAAACAATGCCTGTTTGTCTGAAAGGCCTACATCACAGGAATTTGAATGAAAAAAGAGTTAATTACAAAGGGGAGAAATCATACATAAGATCTGTGGGTGACATGGACCTTTATCTCTTTCTACACCATGGAGTATAAAAGTTAGAGATATTGTCTATGATCATCAAAGAAAGAGAAGTCAAAGAAAGATACACACTGCACTCTTGGAGTAAGCTAAATACAGGAGGTTTCTCCCTGAAAACACTTACAGTTGGCCTGAAAAGCCTAAATCAGCAGGAATTTGAACGAAAAAAGGGTTAATAACAAATCCAAGAAATCATGACTTAAGGTCTGTGGGTGATATGGACATATCATTTTCTACCCCATGAAGTATAAAACAGAGAGAGATTTTATCTATAAAGATCTACATGCAGGGAAGTTCCATAAAGATATATACAGACTCTTTGGAGTGTGTTTGAATTCAGGAGTGTTCTCACTGAAAGCACTGCCTCTTGCACTGCAAGGACTAAATCAGCAGGAATTTGAATGAAAAAAGGGTTACTAACAGGTGGGACTATTCATAGCTTAAGGTCTGTGGGTGATACGGACTTATATACTTTTCTACCCCATGAAATGTAAAACATAGAGTTCATCTATGGTCATCAAAACACACAGAAGTCACAGAAATATATATACTGCATCATTTGGAGTCTGATTGAACTCAGAGGTTCCTCTCTGAAAACACTGCCTATCAGCCTGTAAGGCATAAATCAGCAGGAATTTGAATGAAAAAAGAGTTCATAACCTTGGGAGAAATCATGACTTAAGATATTTGGGTGATATGGACTTACATCCTTTTCAACCCCATGAAGTGGATAATATAGAGAGATTTCATCTATGATCACCAAAGTACAGAGAAGTCACAGAAAGATATATACTGCACACTTGGGAGTGTGATTGTATTCAGGAGGTTACTCTCTGAAAGCACTGCCAGTTCGCTGGAAAGGCCTACATCAGCAGGAATTTGAATGAAAAAAGAGTTCATAACCTTGGGAGAAATCATGACTTAAGATCTGTGGGTGCTATGGACTTATACCCTTTGCTAATCCATGAAGTGTAAAATATATATAGATTTCATCTACAAACATCAATGTACAGGGGTATTCCATAGAGATATATACTGCACCCTATGGACTGTGATTGAATTCAGAAAGTTTCTCATTGAAAACACAGCCTGTTGGCCTGAAAGGCTTAAATCAGCAGGAATTTGAATGAAAAAAGGGTTAATAACAAAAATGAGAAATCATGACTTAAGATCTATGGCTAATATGGACTTATATCCTTTTCTAACCCATGAAATGTAAAACATAGAAAGATTTCATCTATGATCATCAAATTAAAGAGAACTCACAGAAAGATAAAAAATGCACCCTTTTTAGTCTGATTGAATTCAGAAGGATCTTCCATGAAAATACTTCCAGTTGGCCTGAAAATCCTAAATCAGCAGGAATATATTGAATCCTAAATCGAATCCTTCACTTTGTTTGCACACTCTTTATATACCTGATTTCCAACCTTCCAGGAAACCTGTTTCACCTTGATCATTTCACTTCTTTCTACCCCTGCATCTCCCTGAAGGGAAATTCCACCTAAGGACATTCTCCCATTTTAGCATACCTGTCCATGAATTCTGCAATCTTAAACAGGATACAATGGGGGGGGGGTAAACAGTATCATCATGACTTAAAATCTGTGAGTGATATGGACTTATATCCTTTTCTACCCCATGTCGTGTAAAACATAGAGATATTTCCTCTATGATCATCAAATACAGAGAGTCACAGAAATATATATACAGAATCCTTTGAATTCTTATTGAATTCAGGAGGTTTCTGGCTGAAAACAGGGCCTGTTGGCCTGAATGGCCTAAATCAGCATTAATTTGAATGAAAAAAATGGTTAATAACAAGTGGGAGAAATCATGACTTAACATCTGTGGGTGATGTGGATTTATATCCTTTTCTACCTCTTGAATTGAACAACAAAGAGAGATTTCATCTATGATCATCAAAGTACAGAGAAGTCACAGAAAGATAAATACTGCACCCTTTGGAATGTGATTGAACTCAGGTTTCTCACTGAAAACATCCTGTTGGCATGACAGGCCTAAATAAGCAGGAATTTGAATGAAAAAAAGGGTTAATAACAAGTGGGAGAAATCATGACTTAAGATCTGTGGGTGATGTGGACTTATATCCTTTTCTACTCCGTGAAGTGTAAAACGTAGAGAGATTTCATCTATGATCATAAAAGTACAGAGAAGTCAAAGAAAGATATATATTGCACCCTTTGGAGAGTGATGAATTCAGGAGGTTTCTCGATTTAAACACTGCCTTTTTACCTCAAAGGCCTCAATAAGCAGGAATTTGAATGAAAAAAGTGTTAATAACAAGTGGGAGAAATCATGACTTAAGATCCATGAGTAATATGAACTTATATATTTTCTACCCTATGAAGTGAAAAACAGGAGCTATTTCATCTATAAACATCAATGTACAGTGAAGTTCCATATAGATATATACTGCATCCTTTGAAGTCTGATTGAATTCAGGAGGTTTCTCACTGAAAGCACTGTATGCTAGCCTGAAAAGCCTAAATCAGCAGGAATTTGATGAAAAAATGGTTAATAACAAATGGGAGAAATCAAGATTTAAGATCTGTGGGTGTTATGGACTTATATCCTTTTCTACCACGTGAAGTGTAAAACATAGATTTCATCTATGATCATCAAAGAACAGAGAAGTCACAAAAAGATATGTAGCGCACCCTATGTATTCTGATTGAATTCAGGAGGTTTCTCACTGAAGACACTGCCCGTTGGGCTCAAAGGCCTTGATCAGCAGGAATATGAATGAAAAAAGGGTTAATTACAAGTGGGATAAATCATGATTTAAGATCTCTGGATGGTTGGACTTATACCCTTTACTTACCCGAGGAAGTGTAAAACATATTTTTAATCTATAATCATAAAAGTACTGAGAAGTCACAGAAAGATCTGTACTACACCCTATGTAGTCTGGTTGTATTCAGGAGGTTTCTCCCTGAAAACACTTCCAGTTGGCATGAAAGGCCAAAATCAACAGGAATATGAATGAAAAAATGGTTAATAACATGTGGGAGAAATCATAACTTAAGATCTGCTGTATTATGGACTTACATACTTTTCTACCCCTTGAGGTATAAAACATAGAGAGATTTCATGTATGATCATCAGGTACAGAGAAGTCACAGAATTAATATACTGCACCCTTTAGAGTCTGATTGATCAGGAGGTTTCTCGCTAAAAACACTGCCTTTTTTCCTGAAAGGCATAAATTAGCAGTAATTTGAATGAAAAAAGGGTTAATAACAAGTGGGAGAATTCATGACTTAACATCTATGGATAATATGGAATTATATCCGTTTCTACCTCTTGAGTTGTAAAACATAGAGAGATTTCATCTATGATCATCAAAGTACAGAGAAGTCGTAGAAAGATATACACTGCACCCTTTGGGTTATGATTGAATTCAGGAGGTTTCTCGAATTAAACACTGCCTTATAGCATGAAAGGCCTAAATCAGCAGGAATTTGAATGAAAAAATGGTTAATAGAAAGAGGGAGAAATCATGACTTCAGATCTGTGGGTGATATGGACTTATATCCTTTTCTACTCCATGAAGTGTATAGCAAGAGAGTTTACAACTATTATCATCAAAGTACAGAAGTCACAAAAAGATATATACAGCACGCTTTGGAGCCTGATTGATTTAGGAGGTTTCTCACTTAAACACTGCCTGTTGCCCTGAAAAGCCTAAATCAGCAGGAATTTGAATGTGAAAAGAGTAATAACTATGGGAGAAATCATAATTTAAGATCTGAGGGTGATATGGATTTTTATCATTTTCTACGTGATGAAGTGTAAAACATAGAGAGTATTCATCTATGATCATCAAATAGGGAGAAGTCACCGAAAGATATATACTGCACCATAGGAGTCTGATTGAATTCAGGAGGTTTCTTGATGAAAACAATGCCTGTTGGACTGAAAGGACTAAATCAGCAGTATTTGAATTAAAAAGGGTTAATATCAAGTGGAAGAAATCATGACTACAGATCTGTGGGTGATATGGACTTATATCCTTTTCTACTCCATGATGTGTAAATCATAGGGAGATTTCATCTATGATCATCAAAGTACAGAGAAGTCACAGAAAGATATATACTGCACCCTTTGGGGTGTGATTAATTTCAGAATGTTTCTCGCTAAAAACACTGCCTGTTGGCCTGAAAGGCCTAAATAAGCAGCAATTTGAATGACAAAAGAGTTAATAACAACTTCGAAAAATCAGGACTTAAGATCTTTGGGTTGTATGGATTTATATCCTTTTCTACTCCATGATGTGTAAGTCATAGAGAGATTTCATCTATGATCATAAAAGTACAGAGAAGTTACAGAAAGATTTATACTGCACTCTTTGGAGTGTTAATGAATTCAGGTTTCTCCATTCAATCACTGCCTGTTGGTCTGAAAGGCCTAAATCTGCAGGAATTTGAATGAAAAAAGGGTAAATAACAAGTGGGTGAAATCATGACTAAATATCTGTGAGTGATGTGGACTAATATCCTTCTCTACCCCATGTAGTGTAAAACAAGAGACAATTCATCTATGATCATCCAAGTACAGAGAAGTCACAGAAAGATATATATTGCACACTTTGGAGTCTGATTGAATTCAGGAGGTTTCTCACTGAAAATACTGCTTGTTTGCATGAAAGGAATAAATCATCAGGAATTTGAATGAAAAAAGGTTTAATATCAAGTGGGAGAAATCATGACCTAAGATCTGTGGGTGATATGGACTTATATATTTTCTAAGCCATGAAATGAAAAACAGAGAGAGATTTCATCTATGATCAGCAAAGTACAGAGAAGTCACAGAAAGATATGTACTGCACCCTTTGGAGTTTGATTGAAATCAGGAGCTTGATCGCTTTAAACACTGCCTATTGGACAGGCAAGGTTGCTTGTGCTTGTAAGCTTCAGCCTATGAAGCGGCCGGGCCTAGGGATTGCAGTTCGAGTCCCGCCTGGGGCCCATAGAGAGACCTAGTCTCAAAAAAATAGCTGGGCGTGGTGGCGCACGCCTGTCATCCCAGCTACCTGGGAAGCTGAGACTGGGGATTACTTGAGTCTGTGGTACCCCGTGCAACGAGAGCCTGCTGTTCCACAGGCAAAAACAGCAAGATCTAGTCTCAAAAAAGAAAATAAATAAATAAATAAATAAATAAATAAATAAATAAATAAATAAATAAATAAATAAATACTGACTGTTGGTGTGAAATGCCTAAATCAGCAGGAATTTGAATGAAAAAAAACATTAATAACAAGTGGGAGAAATCAAGATTTATGATCTGTGGGTTATATGTACTTATACCCTTTTCTACCCAATGAAGTGTAAAACATAGGTTTCATCTATGTTCATCAAAGTACACAGATATCAAAGAAAGATATATAAGGCACCCTTTGTAATCTGTTGAATTAAAGAGGTTTCTACATGAAAAAACTGCCATTTACCCTGAAAAATCCTAAATCATGAGGAATTTGAATGATAAAAGGGTAATAACAAGTGGGAGAAATCATGATATAGATTGTGAGTGATATGGACTTATATCCTTTTCTACCCCATGAGGTGTAAAACATAGAGAGATTTCATGTATGTTCATCAGAGTACAGAGAAGTCACAGAAATATATATAATGCACACTTTAGAGTTGATTGATCAGGTTTCTTGCTGTAAACACTGCCTTTTGAACTGAAAGGCATAAATCAGCAGGAATTTGAATGAAAAAAGGGTTAATAACAAGTGGGAGAAATCATGACTTAACATCTGTGGATGATATGAACTATACCCTTTTTTTTACCCCATAAAGTGTAAAACATAGAGAGATTTCATCTATGATCATCAAATACAGAGAAGTCACAGAAAGATATATATTGCATCCTTTGCAGTATGATTGATTTCAGGAAGTTTCTTGCTGAAAACAGGGCCTGCAGGCCTGAACGGCATAAAAAAGCATTAATTTGAATGAAAAAATGGTTAATAACAAGTGGGAGAAATCATGGCTTAAGATCTGTGGGTGATATGGACTTATAAACCTTTTCTAAACCATGAAGTGTAAAACATAGATTTCAACTATGATCATCAAAGTACAAGGAAATCACTGAAAGATATATACTGTACCCTTTGGAGTGTGATTGAATTCAGGAGGTTTCTTTTATTTTATTTTATTTATATATAAATTTCACAACTTTGTTATCTCAAGGGTTTACCCCCCTCCCTCCCCTCCCTTCCCCTCCTTTCCCTCCTGTTCATAGTTGTGCACTTCATTTTGGTGCTTAGCTTGTTTTGACTTTCCTCAAGGCTTTTATTTATTTATTTTTTTAACTATATCCCATACATTAGTGAAACCATTTGGTTTCTGCCTTTTTCTTCATGGCTTGCTTCTCCTAATATGATTTCTTCTAAATGCATCCATGTTTTATGAAGTTGTCAAGATTTCTTGTTTCTTGTTTCTGTTAGTGTGAAAAGCCTAAATCAGCAGGAATTTGAATGAAAAAAGGGTTAATAACAAGTGGGAGAAATCATGACTTAAGATATGTGCCTGATATGGACTTATATCCTTTTATACTACATTAAGTGTAAAACATAGAGAGATTTCATGTATAAACATCAACGCACGGGGAAGTTCCATAAAGATATATACTGCAACATTTGGAGTATGATTGAATTCAGGAGATTTCTAGCAGAAAGTACTGCCTTTTGGCTTCTAAGGCCTAAATCAGCAGGAAATTGACAGAAAAAAAATCTTTAATAACAAGTGGGAGAACTCAAGATTTATGATCTGTGGGCGATATGGAATTATATCCCTTTCTACAAAACGAAGTGTAAAACAGAGTTTTCATCTATGATCATCAAAGTACAGAGAAGTCACAGAAAGATATATACTGCACCCTTTGGAGTCTGATTGAATTCAGGAGGTTTCTAACTGAAAACACTACCAGTTAGTCTGAAAATCCTAATTCATGAGGAATTTAAATGAAAAAGTGTTAATAACAAGTGGGAGAAATCATGATGTAAGATCTTGGGTGTATGGACATATATCCTTTTAAACCACATGTAAAGGAAAACATAGAGAGATTTCATCTATATTCATCAAAGTAAAGAGAAGTCACTGAAAGGTATATAATGCACCCTTTGGAGTCTAACTGAGTTCAGGGGGTTACTCGGTGAAAACACTTCCAGTTGCCTGTAAATCCTAAATTAGCAGGAATTGAATGAAACTATGTTTAATAATAATTGGAAAAAAAATCATGACTTAAGATATGTAGGTGACATGGACTTATATCCTTTTCTACCACATGAAGTGTAAAACATAGAGAGATTTTATTTATGATCATCAAAGTACAAACAATTCACACAAATATAAATATTGCAACTTTTGAATTCTGATTGAATTGAGGTTTCTTACTGAAAACATTGTCTGTTGGCCTAAAAATCAAATATGCAGGAATTTGAATGAAAAAGTGTTAATAACAAGTGGGAGAAATCATGACTTAAGATCTGTGGGTGATATGGACTTATATACTTTTCTACTCCATGAAGTGTAAAACATAGAGACAACTCATCAATGATCATCAAAGTACATAGAAGTCACAAAAAGATATATACTGCACCCTTTTTAAAGTGATTGAGTTCAGGAGGTTTCTCCCTGAAAGCACTGCCTGTTGGCCTAAAGGGCCAAAATCAGCAGGAATTGTATGAAAAACGGGTTAATAACAATTTGGAGAAATCATGACTTAAGATCTGCTGTATTATAGACTTATAGCCTTTCCACCCCATGAAGTGTAAAACAGAGAGAGATTTCATGTATGATCATCAGGAACAGAGAAGTCACAGAATTACATATACTGCACCCTTTAGAGTCTGATTTATCAGGAGGTTTCTCCTTGAAAACACTGCCTTTTGGCCTGAAAGGCATAAATCAGCAGGAATTTGAATGAAAAAAGGGTTAATAACAACTGGGAGAATTCATGACTTAACATCTGTGGATGATATGGACTTATATCCTTTTCTACCTCTTGAATTGAAAAACATAGAGAGATTTCATCTATGATCAACAAAGTACAGAGAAGTCACTGAAAGATATATACTGCACACTATGAGGTGTGATTGAATTCAGGATATTTCTCACTTTAAACATTGCCTTATAGCATGAAAGGCCTAAATCAGCAGGAATTTGAAAAAAAAAACGGTTAATAACACATGGGAGAAATCATGACTTAAGATCGGTGGGTCTATGGACTTATATACTTTTATCCATTGAAGTGTAAAACATGGAGGGATTTCATCTATGATTATGAAAGTACAGAGAAATCACAGAACGATATATAATGCAATCTTAGGAGGCTGATTGAATTCAGGAGTTTTCTGGCTGAAAGCACTGCCTGTTGGCCTGAAAGGCCTAAATCAGCAGGAATTTGAATGAAAAAAGGGTTAATAACAAGTGGGAGAATTCGTTACTTAACATCTGTGGGTGATATGGACTTATATACTTTTCTACTCCATGAAGTGTAAAACAGAGAGAGATTTCATTTATAAACATCAACGTAAGGGAAGATACATAAAGATACATACTGCACCCTTTGGAGTGTGATTGAATTCAGAAGTTTTCTAACTGCAAACAGTGCCTGTTGGCCTGAGAGGTCTACATCAGCAGGAATGTGAATTAAAAAAGGGTAAATAACAAGTGGTATAAATGATGACTTCAGATCTGTGGGTTATATGGAATTATATCCTTTTCTACCCCATGAAGTGGAAAATACAGACAGATTTCATCTATGATCAGCAAAGTACAGAGAAGTCACAGAAATATATACTGCAAATTTTGGAGTTTTATTGAATTCAGGAGGTTTCTCCCTGAAAACACTTACAGTTGACCTGAAAGGCCTAAATCAGCAGGAATTTGAATGAAAAAAGGGTTAATAACAAGGTCAGGAAATCATGACTTAAGATCTGTGGGTGATATGGACTTATATCCTTTTCTACCCCATGAAGCGCAAAACAGAGATATTTCATTTATAAACATCAACGTACAGGGAGTTCCATGAAGATACATACTACACGCTTTGGAGTATGACAGAATTCCGGAGGTTTCTCCATGAAAACACTTTCAGTTGGCCTGAAAGGCCTAAATCAGCAGGAATTTGAATGAAAAAAAGGGCTAATATCAAGTGGGAGAAATCATGACTTACAGTATTTGGTGCTATGTACTTATATCCTTTTCTACCCAATGAAGTGTGAACCTTAGAGAGATTTCAACTATGGTCATCAAAGTAAAGACAAGTCACAGAAAGATATATAATCCAGTCTTAGGAGTCTGATTGAATTCAGGAGTTTTCTCCCTGAAAACACTACCTTGTGGAAAGGCATAAATCCACAGGGTTATACAGATATAAACCTTTTTCTACCCCATGATGTGTAAAACATAGATTTCACATGATCATTAAATACAGAGAAGTCAAAGAAATATATATACTGCACCTTGTAGTCTGATTGAATTCAGTAGTTTTCTTACTGAAGACACTGCCTGTTGCTTGAAAGGCCTAAATCAGCAGGAATTTGAATGAAAAAAGCGTTAATAACAAGTGGCAGTAATCATGACCTAAGATCTGTTGTATTATGGACTTATAACCTTTTCTAGCCCAGGAAGTGTAAAACATAGATTTCATCTATGATCATCAAAGTACAGAGAAGTCACTGAAAGAGATGTACTGAACCCTTTGGAGTCTGACTGAATTCAGGTGGTTTCTTCCTTAGACACTGCCTGTTGGCCTGAAAGGCCCAAGTCAGCATTAATTTGAAAAAAAATGATTAATAACAATGGCGAGAAATCATGACTGAAGATCTGTGGGTGATATAACATATCCTTTTCTACACCATGAATTGTAAGCATAGAGATATTTCATCTATGATCATCTAAGTAAAGAGAAGTCACAGAGTGATATATAATGCACTCTTTGGATTCTGATTGAATTCAGGAATTTTCTCCCTGAAAACACTGCCTTATGGCATGAAACGCCTGAATCAGCATGAATTGGATTGAAAAATGGTTTAATAACAACAGGAGAAATCATGATTAAGATCTGTGGATGATATAGACTATATCCTTTTATAACCCATAAAGTGTAAAATAGAGATTTCATCTCTGATCATCAAATAAGGTGATGTCACAGAAAGATATATACTCCACCATTTGGAGTCTGATTGAATTCAGCAGGTTTCTCGCTGAAAACACTGCCTGTTGGCCTGAAAGCCCTAATCAGCAGGAATTTGAATGAAAAAAGGGTTAATAGCAAGTGTGAGATTCATGACTTAAGATCTGTGGGTGATATGGACTTATTTCCTTTTTAACTCCATGAAGAGTAAAACAGAGTGATTTCATTGGTAAACATCAACATAAGGAAAGATCCATAAAGATACATACTGCACCATTTGTAGTGTGATTGAATTCAGAAGGTTTCTCGCTGAAAACACAGCCTGTTGGCCAGAAAGGCATAAATCAGCAGGAATTTGAATGAAAAAAGTGTTAATTACAAGTGGGATAAATCATGACTTAAAATCTGTGGAGATATGGACTTATATCCTTTTCTACCCCATGAAGTAGAAAATATAAAGAGATTTCATCTATGATCACCAAAGTACAGAGAAGTCACAGTAAAACATATACTGCACACTTTGGAATCTGATTGAATTCAGGAGGTTTCTCCCTGAAAACACTTACAGTTGGCTTGATGGATCTAAAACAACAGGAATTTGAATGAAAAAAGGGTTAATAACTAGTGGGAGATCATGACATAAGATCTGTGGGTGATATGGACTTATATATATATAT
>PVHY01015809.1:0-35217 GCA_004024945.1 Uropsilus gracilis
CTTTCAGTTCCCATGACTCTCTCCTCTCCTCCTGGGATTCCTATTACTCTTATGTTTCTTTTCTTTGAGGAATCTGACATATCTCTGAGCTTGTCTTCAGTCCTCTTACTTTCTCTCTTTTTCTAGCGGGTGTTTCCGTAGTGTAGTGGTTATCACGTTCGCCTCACACTTTCTCTCTTTTTCTTTCTTTGTCCTCTCTATTTCTGTATCCTCAAGTATGCTGATTCATTCTTCTATTTCATCTAATCTGCTTCCATGTCTTTTCTGTGCATTTTCAGTTCATCTATTGCAACCGTTAAATCTTGATTTTCTTTCAGTTTCAATTTTAGGGATTCATTTTCATTCTTCAGTTTGTTGATTAGGTTATACATATTGATGCTTCCTTTTTTATATGTTTCTACTTCTTCCCTTAGTGCATTCAATGTTTCTATCATAATGCTGTCCTTTTTTTCTAATTCTTCTCTCAATTGTTGGAGTGCATTTAACATGTTGATGCTGGAATCTTTTTCTGAGATACACATCATTTGTTCAACGTTTTCCTTGTTTTTTTTCCTGAGATTGTCTTTTCTTTGTTGGTAATGGATTATTTCCTATAAGGCTTGCTTGCCTATCTATAGTTTTTCTCCTTACTGTTTTTGCTTTCCAACTTGTTCTACATATTGAGAAACCATGGATCTTGTGTTGGTCAGCATGCTGATGGGAATGTTTTCCAGGTTGAAAGTAGATCTATAGTTTAGTTTAGCGATTTGTGCCAGCACCGCTTGCTGCACTGGTTCCAGTGACTTCCGTCATCTCACCTGGGTGGGGGAAGGATTGGGTGGGGGAAGGGTTAGGTGGGTTCCCTCAGGAACCTGGCTGAAGGGGCTGGCTCCCTGGATGGTAGTGGAGGGGATGCAGGGGTGCCTTGCAGAGGCCTGGTGCCAGCACCAGGGACTTCTCGCAACTCACCTGGGTTGGGGAGTGTCGGGTCGGTTCCCTCAGGAACCTGGCTGAAGGGGCCTACTACCTGGGATGGCAGTGAATGTGGCATGGACATAAGTCCCTCCCAGAGGCCTCAGGTTCAATTATTTTTGAAACAAGTTTTAGAAAACATTTGGAACTGCCAAGGCACAATACTGCATGTGTCAGAGTAGAAAGTATAACAATGTGAATTAAATAATTGCATAAGGATTTTTTTTGGTAGGTATCAATGCCATGGAAATTCCATGACACAACTGGAAAGACAAGTCTAAATTCCACAGTGTGATGAAAAATAGCAATTTTTGGGTCCTAGACTTTTGCTGCATTTATAGGCATTTCTTCAGCTCTAAGACAACTTGCTTAGCTTAGCAGCGCTCTCTTTATGTCTTTCTTCCTCAGACTGTAGATGAAAGGGTTCTTCATGGGTGTGACCACAGTGTATACCACCAAAGCAACTGCACTTTAATGTGAGCTTGAGGAATGGCAGAGCTATGGTAAACTCCAAAGTCAGAACCATAAAATAAGGAGACAACTGAGAGGTGAGATGCACAGGTAGAAAATGTTATATTTTCTTGAGCTGGTGAGAGTCTACATATTAAGGAAACTGTTTTAGGATAAGAGCAAACAATCTGAAAGTACTACTACCACATTGGTGGGTACCAGGTTGGACCCAAACTCGAGTTAGCCATAGCTTTTTTTTTTTGCTTCTAAATCACTTATGGTCTTGTGTCCTTTGTGGGGCTAAGAGGATTCTAAACTCTAACAGATCCTCCTCTTCTGCACCAACACCTGTCACACTGTCTTCTGAGTTCAGGCCAGGGATATCTCTGCGATTCTCAAGCATTTTCTTTTCAGGATCCCTGCAGTCTTAGAGAGTGAAAAGACAGAGAAAGGAGTGAACAGAAGCCTGACCAAGTAAAATAAGCACGAGTGTGTATTTCTCCTTTAAGAAAAGACATTTCACTCATCACCCCAAAGACTGTTGAGTCTGCTCCCTCCCTGTGCAGGCTGGCTTCAGGACACTCAGCTTCCTCAGGTATGAGACTTCTGGAGGAGCTGGTGCCTATCAGCACCAGCGCATATAGAAACCCCAACAAGAATTAGAACATAGATAGGACAGAGAATGCAAAATTAAAACACAGAATACACAGCCCAGAAATAAAGGAAAAGAATTCAACCCCAAAACAGGCAACAGAAGCAAGAAATTATACAGGCACAAGGGCAGAAATCACCACAAACTGATATATTTCAACATGCCAACCAATATTAGAGCAGTCGTTGCACAATATGTTGAGCAAACCTGAAGGAAAAACACAAGAAGGAAGAAAAATACAAATACTCAAGTGAGCCCAAAGGGAAATAAGCTATCTCTAAAGGATAAACAATCTCCAGAAACCAACAAGGATGAAATTGAAGAAATACCTGTTATGTCAGATAAAAAATTCAGACACAATATGATAAAAGCAATCAACGAGCTAAGAGAAGTAGAAAAATATAAAAAGGAATGTAGCAAAATGAACATTATCACTGGCAAACAAAGAACAAGATTCAAACCCTAAATAAGAAAATGAAGGAGATGCAGTATATAAGAGGAGCGATATAAGACCTCAAAATACTAGGAAAAGCCATGAAGGCAGACTAGAAAAAATTGAAGATTGAATCAGCACACTGGAGGACACAGAAATAGAACTAAGAGAGAAAAAGAGAGATAAACAAAGTAAGAAGACAGAAGAAAAAATCAGAGCGCTATCAGATACCTTAAAGAAAGGAAATATAAGAGTAATTGGGATCACAGAAGAGAAAGACATAGGAAATGAAAGACTTTTTAAAGCAATAATAGAAGAGAACTTCCCAAACTTGTAGAACAAAAAGAAAATAGACATACAGGAAACAAAAAGGACACCAAACTACTTTAATGAAAGAAAAACCACAGCAAGACATATAATCGCAAAACTCCCAAGAGTCCAAGATCAAGAAAAAAGTAATGAGAATGAGTAGAGAGAAGAAACATAACCTACAAAGGGAAACCCATTAGATTGGCCTCAGATTTCTCTGTAGAGACACTCCAAGCAAGAAGAGAATTGAGCCTCATATTAAAAAAACTCCAAGACAAAAAGTGCCAGCCAAGAATATTCTACCCTGCAAGGCTGTCGTCCTGTATGAAGGAAAAATTAGAACCTTCCAGAAAACAAAGTCTCCAAAAATTTGCTACCACCAAACCCCCACTCTAAGAATATTGGAAGCCTCAAGACCAAAACCCTCAGATGAATAAATAGAATATACACAACAAGAAACCAAAGCAGAACCTCAAAATGACCTCTAGAATACCAACACTTGATCCTCACATAACAATAATCACTCTAAATGCCAATGAGTTAAACTCATCAATCAAAAGACAGAGTTGTGAACTGGATGAAAAGACAGAACCCAACATTCTGCTGTCTCCAGGAGACACATTTAATCCCTAAAGATAAACATAGACTGAAGGTGAAAGGATGGAGAACAATTCTACAAGCGAACGGTCCCAAGAAAAAGGCAGGGGTAGCCATTCTTATAGCAGATAAAGCAGATTTCAGAATAAAAAAAAGTGACAAAGGATAAAGCCGGACACTACCTAATGGTATGTGGTTCAACCCACCAAAAAGACATAACAATTATCAACATATATTCACCAAATGAGGGAGCACCAAGATTCATAAGACAGCTACTAGCAGAACTGAAAACAAATATTGGCGAAAGCACATATGTCATAGGAGACTTTAACACCCCACTCTCACCAAAAGACAGATCAATAAAACAGAAACTAACAAGGACACAAAAGCTTTAAAGGAAGACCTAGACCAAATGGACCTAATAAATATCCACAGGACACTGCATGCCACAAAAAGGGACTTCACCTTCTTTTCAAATGCACATGGATCCTTCTCTAAAATTGACCACATATTAGGACACAAGGAAAACTTGAATAAATATACAAAAATCAAAATTATAACAACTTTTTTCTCAGATCATAAAGGCATCAAATTAGAAATCAAAAACGAAGAGAAAGCAAGAAGAGTGTCCAGTACATGGAGACTGAACAATATGCTACTAAATTAAGAATGGGTAATCAAAGAAATAAAAGAAAAAATTAAAACCTGCTTCAAAACAAAAGACAAAGAAGACACAACGTTCCAAAATGTCTGGGACTCAGCAAAAGCACATCTAAGAGGAAGGTTCATAGCAATTCAGGCTATGAACCATTACAAAAGCCATTACCATTACAAAAACCAAGAAAATATCCAAAGAAAAAACCTCATATTCCCAACTCAAAAAATTAGAAAAAGAACAACAGGAAAACCAATGCCCAGCAGAAGATAAGAAATAATAAAAATAAAAGAAGAAATAAATAACCTAGAAACCAAAAAGACTATTCAGAATATCAACAAAACTAAGAGCTGGTTCTTTGAAAAAAATAAGTAAAATTGACAAACCCCTTGAAAGCTCACAAAGAAAAGAAGAAAAAACACTCAAACAAAATCCCAAATGAGAGAGGAGAAATCACCACAGACACAAAAAAAATCCAAAGGATAATCAGAGACTACTATGAACATCTATATGGAAACAAATACAACAACCTGGATGAGATGGAGAGATTCCTGGAAAAATACAACTACCAAAATTGAACAAAGAAGAAATAGAGAGTCTAAATAATCCAATTACAAGCAGTAAAATTGAAGCAGTCATAAAAAGTCTCCCTAAAAACAAGAGCCCAGGACCAGATGACTTTACAAATTAATTCTACATGACATTCAAAGAGGAAATAACACCTACACGACTAAAACCATTTAAAAAAATCGAGAAAGTATGAAAGCCCCCAAACACATTCTATGAAGCGAACATCACACTCAAACCAAAAGCAAATAAGGACAACACCAAGAAAGAAAGCTATAGACCAATCTCCCTAATGAACACAGACACAAAAAATTTAAACAAAATCCTAGCAAAAAAAGGATGCATAAAAAGCATTATTCACCATGACCAATTGGGATTTATCCCTGGGGCACAAGGATGGTTCAACATCCGGAAATCAATTGACATAATACACCACATCAACAAGAAGAAAAACAAAAACCACATACATGATCATATCAATAGATGCAAAGAAAGCATTCGACCAAGTCTAGCACCCATTTATGATAAAAGCCCTTGAAAAAATGGGGATCAAATGAACATACATCAACATAATAAAAGCCATCTATGTCAAACCTTCAGCAAACATCATCTTAAATGGGGAAAAACTAAAATCATTCCAGTTAAGATCTGGAACCAGGCAAGGATGCTCACTTTCTCCACTACTTTTTAACATTGTATTGGAAGTTCTAGTCAGGGAAATAAGGCAAGAGAAAGATATAAAAGGGATAGAAATAGGAAAAGGGGAATTGAAGCTATAATTATATGCAGATGATATGATTCTTTATGTAGAGAAACCCCAAAAAATCTACAGAAAAACTTCTCAAAACAATAAACCAGTTCAGTAAGGTAGCTGGTTACAAAATCAACACACACAAGTCTGTAGCCTTCCTATACACAAAAAGCCAAGCAGAAGAAGAAGAAATTAAAAAAGTCATCCCATTTACCATTGCACCAGAAACAATTAAATACCTGGGAATAAACCTAACAAAACACATGAAAGAACTATACAAAGAAAACTTTAAAACACTACAAAAAGAGATGGAAGAAGACATAAGGAAATGGAAAGACATTCCTTGCTCATGGATTGGAAAAATTAACATCATCATTATGGCCATCCTACCGAAAGCATTCTACAGATTTAATGCAATCCCTATAAAAATTCCAATGACATTCTTTAAACAGATAGAACAAAATTACAAAAATTCATATGGAATAACAAAAGACCTCGATTATCAAAAAACCTCCTTGCCAAAAAAAGAGAGAGTGGAGGCCTAACTATTCCAGACTTCAAGCTAAACTACAAAGTCATAATAATTAAAACATCACAGTACTGGTACAACAACTGACAATCAGACCAATGAAAAAGATTGAGAGCCCGGAAATAAGTCCACACACATATAGTCAACTAATCTTTGACAAAGGAGGGAAAAACTTACATTGGAACAAAGATAACCTCTTTAATAAATGGTGTGGGGAAAATTGGACTAAGACATCAAAAAAAAAATAGACCAAGACAACTCCCCCTCACACCATGTACAAAAATCAGTTCAAAATGGATAAAAGACTTAGATGTCAGGCCTGTTACCATAACATACATAGAGGAAAATTTTGGCAAAACCCTCCATGAAGTACTTTCAGGAATCCCTTTCTGGAAACATCTGCAGAAGGCAAAAAATTAAAGGAAAACATAAACAGATGGGACTACATCAAACTTAAAAGCTTCTGTACAGCAAAGAGACAATAGAAAAAACTAAAAGAAGCCCAACCAAATGGGAAAAAATTTTTGCCTTCCACAAGTGTGATAAGGGTATAATAATGCAGATCCACAAGGGACTCACACAACTAAACAAAAACAAAACAAGAAGCCCAATCAAAAATTGGGGAGAAGATCTAAAAAGACAATTCTCTGAAGAGGAAATACAAATGGCCAACATGCACATGAAAAATTGCTCAATGTCACTAGCAATCAGGAAAATGCAAATCAAAACCACAATGAGATACCATCTTATACCAGTGAGAATGTCCCACATCAATGAAACAGGCCACAAGTGCTGGCATGGATGCGGAGAGAAAGGAACACTCTTACACTGCTGGTGGGAATGTAAACTTGTCCAGCCACTGTGGAAAGCTATGTGGAGGACCCTCAAACTAATGAAAATGGAACTACCATTTGACCCAGCAATTGCTCTTCTGGGAATCTACCCAATGGAGACCTCAATGTGGGTACAAAAGGACACCTCTGCTTGGATGTTTATTGCAGCATTATTTATAATTGCAAGGACATGGAAACAACCTAAATACCCCAAAACAGATGACTGGATGAAAAAGATGTGGTATGTATACAAAATGGAATATATCAATTAAATGTCAATTAAAAATGACAAATTTGATGAATTTATTGAAACATGGATGTACCTAGAAGAAATCATAGTAGCAGAAATGATTCAGAGAGAAAAAGACAGAAACCAAATGGTTTCACTAATGTATGTACAACCAAATGAAAGCACACAACAGGAAGGTGGGAACTAGCTGTAGTGGGTGGGGAGGGGAGGTGGTGGGTGACCCCTAGGGATTCAAATGATGTGAAACATATATAAATAAATTATTCAATAAAAAAGAGTAAACAATCCCAGTGAGGGTACCAACACCCAGCAGTACTGTTACAAAATATAGCACCAAGTAATTGATAAATGTGTCAGAACAAGAACGTTGAACAACATGGGTGATGTCATGGAATAAAAGGGGAATTTCCATGTTGGAACAGAAAGATAGTTACACCACCATTAAACTTTGTAATAAGGAGTTCAAAGCACTGATGCTCCAAGACCACAGAGTTGAAGGTTCCTGATGACTGTGTAGTGCAGGGGGTGGCAAATGGCCACAAAGTGGTCATAGGTCATCATGGTCAGGAGAAGGTCATCCAACACTAAGAAAAGTAAGAAAAAATGCATCTAGGCAATGCATCCTTCATAAGCTATTACGTAACTCTGCATTTGTATGTTCATCATCATCTTCAGGATGGTAGTGGAGGTGAAACAGATGTCCATAAAGGATAGGTTAGCAAGGAAGAAGTACATGGGAATGTGGAAGTGGACATCTGAGAGGATGGCCACAATGAGGAGCATGTTTCCCAACACTGTTGTGAGGTACAAGAGCCCCTGTGATGGACTCCAAATATGGGGGCTGTAATGTTGGTTCCTTTGAAAATCCCAGGAGGAGAAATTCTGAAATTTGTGTATCATTACCTGGTTCCATGTAGTGGAGGTGACTATAGAAGACAATATAACAGGGGTAATGTTCTTAGATATACCATCACAAGAATATTCAACTGCTATATCTTAATTTTATGTTCAACAATCAAAATCCAGAAATTGTATGGAGTTCATCTTTTCAGAGGCTCCCCATACAAACTGGAATAAGAATTCCTGTCCACTCTCAAGCTTTCTCCCTGGTGTTTATGTATTTCATATTTTCATTGAGCATTTGGGAATATAGATTTGGAATATAGACTGAGTGATGACTGAATTTGACAGGGTGTAGAGTCCTGATAAACCAAACTTCGTAGTTCTTATTGAATTTAAGGAATTTAAGCTGATGTAAAAATGAGATAGATTATTTGACGTTGCCATATGCCAGAAAGAAATCATGTCTAAAGAGAGAGTGAATAGGAGTTTTATTATTTTTTTCATTGGGTTATGTAGACCAACGAATGTTATAATGGAGACCTGGGGTAAGATCAGTTGGGAGACACACTTTTTCTCAGGAAATATACCCTGAGATTCAAAAGGTAAAGTCTGAATAGGGCAAAGACCCTGAGAAGGGATGTTGTATGAAAAATTCAAGGCCTTGGAAATAGGCCCCCAGCTTGGTGGAGTAGTTAACTTTAATCGGTTGCTCTGGGAGGAAGAAGGGACTGATACCGGTCCTCGCACACAGCCAGATAGCAAAGGATCTCCGGTAAAAATAAGAGATGAAAAGTGAAGCCCCATATATTTCAGACCTCTGGGAGAGGGGCGGCTTGCCCATAGCCAGGTGCAAGTGTGAACAACTGCACAATGTTGGAGGTAATCTCGCAGCAAGCGGAGACCACAGCCAGTCTCACTAGCGACACAGACACACTGACCTGATGCTGGCTGAATCCAGCTGGAAGCTCAGCAGTTCTTGGGGAACTGAATTTCTACACTGCTGTTTCCTCAGCCCAATGGCAACAAGCACAGGTGAGAGTCTCTGGCCCCACACTTCCCGACTGACTCTGGGAGGGGAGAAACTCATTCTCCATAATGCAGTCCAGCAAGGGAGAGCCCCGCCCACACACAGCCACCTGCTGGACTGACTAGGACAACTCAGCTGGGCTCACATAGATTAGTAACCCCTTATCTTGCTTTTGATTGCTCCTTCCAGTGTGTATTTACTTGTTTTTCTCTTCTATAGTCCTTCCTTTCACTTTCTTCTCCCCCGTTTTTGTTCTCCATTCTATCAGTCTATCCATGGCTGTTCCCCACCACCTCCTCTCTTTCCTAAATGACTTTCTTGTCTTACATGGGACTAGTAAAACTCAACTGAACTCACACAAAAATTAGCAACCACTTTTTGATTTTGCTTATTTGTTTTAGTGTGTATTTGTTTGTTTCTGTTTCTTATATCCTTCCCTCCCCTCCCCTCCCCTCTACCTCTATCCCTTACTTTTTCCTTCCTTCCTTCCTTCCTTCCTTCCTTCCTTCCTTCCTTCCTTCCTTCCTTCCTTCCTTCCTTCCTTCCTTCCTTCCTTCCTTCCTTCCTTCCTTCCTTCCTTCCTTCCTTCCTTCCTTCCTTCCTTCCTTCCTTCCTTCCTTCCCTCCCTCTGTTTTTGTTTTGGAACTATGATGATGAGAATATCTCATGGATCTGTTAGCCATCTATGTGTCTTCTTTTGAGACCTATTTAGCTCTTTTGTTCATTTTTGAATTGGGTTATTTGTTTCCTTTTTCAGGAGTTTTTGGAATTCTCTGTAGATAGTTGATATCAGTCCCTTGTCAGATGTAGGGTGTGCAAATATTTTTTCCCATTCAGTAGGCTGTATCTTCGTTTTGAGTAGAGCCTCTTTCATTGTGCACAAGCTTTTTAGTATGACATAGTCTGCATTGTTTATATTCTGTCTTGTTTTCCTGGCTATTGGGAATGATATCTGAAGCTTATAGACTGTATGTCTGTTTTCTTGTATGGATTTTATAGTTCAAACTTTACATCTAAATCTTTTGTTCATTTTGAGTGATTTTTGTGTAAGCATTAGATAATTGTCTAGTTTCATTCTTTTGCATGTAGCAGTCCAGTTTTCCCAGCACCATTTATGAAATGAACATACTTTTCCAATGTATATTATTCATCATTTTGTCATAGATTAATGCTCACATTTGTGTTGCTTTATTCCTGGGTTTTCAATTTTATTTCAGTGGTCTGTGTTATTGTTGAGTACTATGACTTTAAATTTTTATGGCTTCATAGTATTCTTTGAAGTCTGAAAGTATGATATTCCTACTCTATCATATTTGTCATGGAAGTTTTACTCCTACTCTATCATATTTGTCATGGAAGCTTTGAATATTTTGGGCCTACTGTGGTTTCACTTTTCTTTCAGTAATATTTGTTCCATTTTGTAAATGAAATTATTGAGTTTTTTTATTGTGATTGTATGAATCTGTAAATTGTCTTGGATAGGATGATGATTGATGTTAATCCTTTCTAAAAGCAAGGATTATCTTTCAATTTCATTTTACAATTGCTTTCTTTTTAAGTGTTGTGTATTTTTTCTTGTCTAGATCCTTCACATTCTTTGTTAGGTTTATTCCCATCTATCTCATTTTTTAAAGTGAGATTATAAATGCAATGGCTTTCTTAAATTTTATTTCTTCTAGCTCCTTGTTTGCATATAAAATGCCTACTGATATTTGCTTATTGGTTTTGTAGCCTGAACGTTGCTGAACTGGTTTGTAGTTTTAGCTAGTTTTTTTTTCTTGTAGTCTTTTGCATTCATATCATCTGTATGTAAGTATATCTTCTTTTCTTCTTTACCTACTTAGATTCCTTTTTATGCATTTTTATTGTCTAATCACTGTTGCTAGGGCTTCTAATAATATGTTGAATATTAGTGTTGAAAGTGCGAAAGTTACATGTTAGCCTAGTACCTGATATTAGTGGAAAAGTTTTTGAGTTTTCACCATTCAGAAGGATAGTATCTGTATGTTTGTCATTAATGGCTTTTGTAATGTTAATATATATTCCATTTATCTCCAAAATTTCAAGATTTTCATCAATAATGTATGCTAGATGTATTAATTTCTTTCTCAGCATCAATTGATATGAGCATGTTTTAATGGTTTTCTGCTGTTGAAACATCATTGTGTTCCTGGTGTGAAACTCACTTGGTCATGGTTTATAATATTTTTATTGTATTGTTTGATTCAATTTTGCTTAGATTTTATTTAGGGTTTTTGTTCATGTGTTTATTTCTTTAGTTATTTTTAATTCTTTTTATTCTTTCTTTAAATTTCTTACAACATCAGCAAATGACTATTGGAATGCCTTCCCCTCCCCCTGACATCCCCTTTGTTTACTCAGACTTCTCTCTCTTTAATGTTTGTTGATTTATGTAAAGTCCACTGATCTCTTCCTTTTCTGTGGCAATGTCCTTTTGCTGGATGAGGACTGTGTTCCTGGGACATGGTAAACGGGCTGGTAGGTTTTCAGTCTTAACTTTGCATTGGGCAGCCAGTCTGTGCTCATTTGAAGTTAATCATTCTCATACTCTGTGCTGTTTTACTGTCTTTTTGACTTAAGCTCTGCCCTCTGGCTTAGAGGGCCTCACTACCAGTCATTGTCGGTGAAGAAGTTGCTCCATTGGTACAGTCATCTATGAATGGTCATTGAAGATCATTTCCTCTCCCTTAGTTTGCTGTTTTGCTGTGAGCCCAATGCCCTGGCTCTGTGGCCTTCCTCTCCCATGAAATGGGGAGGGGCACCTTACTCTCTTAGATGGTGTATCGGAACTGGAATTATGTTCCATCCACTTCTAGTGAGGCCATAGATGTGATTCTGTGATAGGTCTTCACCATGGTCATTTCTCTATTATGTGATGGCTTTCTCTATGTTTCTTCTCTTGCATCCTTCTCAGATGTATGGGCAGGATCTTTACTTGTTCCCTCACCCATTCTGTGTCAGTGTTTGCATTCTTTGTTTCCTCTTATTCCACCTGAGAACTAAGTGTTGTAAGAGTAAAACAGAAGGGGTGTCTAGTCCAACCCCCTCCCCCTGGCCTGGTTCTGCCAGAACCCTACCAGGGTCCAAGCATGTGGGGGTGCCTGCACATCAGCCAACTCGGCCACTGCTGATGTGGTTCCCTAGCTGCCACCCAGTCTTCAGACCAAAGCCAGAGAGTTTTGGCATGTGCAGAGCAGTGATGCCCAGAGACCCTTTCCACCAGGTCCACCACATGCACCTGAGTTGACTATGCCTGATGTGGGTCCCTAGCTGTCCTTGCATCAGGCGTGGCCATGTCAGGTGAGTATGTGGGCCTGGTGCATGGAGTCTCTGGGTCCTGGTGCCCCACGGCTAGCCATGGGGCTGGTCTAACTAAACACCTGAATGATCTATACAAAGAGAACATCAAAATGCTGCTAAAAGAGATAGAAGACATAAGGAAATGGAAAGATATTCCCTGCTCATGGATTGGAAGAATTAACACCATGAAAATAGCCATCCTACCAAAAGCAATCTAAAGATTCAATGCAATCCCTATAAAAATTCCAACAACCTTCTTCAAAGAGATAGAACAAAATTTACAGAAATTCATATGGAATAACAAAAGACCCTGACTATCAAAAAACATCCTGACCAGAAAAGAGAGAATGGAGGTATTACTATTCCAGAATTCAAACTATACTACAAAGTCATAGTAATTAAAACAGCATGGTACTGGTACAAAAACAGACAATTCGACCAGTGGAACAGAACTGAATCCCCTAAAATAAAGCCACACATATATAGTCAACTAATCTTTGACAAAAGAGTGAAAAATTTTCATTGGACAAGGACCACCTCTTCAATAAATGGTGTTGGGAAAACTGGACCAAGACATGCCAAAAAAATGAACCAAGATACCTCCCTTACACCATGCACAAAAACCAACTCAAAATGGATAAAAGATGTAGACGTAAGACCTGAAACCATAAAATACACAGAGGAAAACCTGGGCAAAACCCTTCATGAATTACAATTCAGAAATTCATTTTTGGCGACATCTATAGATGGCAAAAAAAAAAAAGAAAAACATAAACAGCTAGGACTACATCAAACTAATAACTTCTGTACAGCAAAAGAGACAACAGAGAAAACGAAAATTGAGTGGGTAAGAATTTTTGCCCTCCACATGAGTGATAAGGATCTGATAACAAAGATACACAAAGAACTCACACAACTTAACAAAAACAGAGCAAAGAACCCAGTTAAAAAATGGGGAGAGGATCTAAAAAGAAACTTTTCCACAGAGGAAGTCCAAATGGCCAATAGGCGCATAAAAAACTATTCAACATCACTAGCAGTAAGGGAAATGCAAATCAAAACCACAATGAGATACCACCTACATCAGTAAGAATGTCTCACATCAAAAAAACTGGCAACAAGTGCTGGCATGGATGCGGAAAGGAACACTCTTACACTGCTGGTGGGAATGTAAACTGGTCCAGTCACTATAAAAAGCAGTGTGGAGAACCTTCAAACTAATGAAAATGGAACTATCATTTGACCCAGCAATCACTCTTCTGGGAATCTACCCAAAGAGACTTCAATGTTGGTACAAAGGGATACCTGTGCTTGGATGTTTATTGCAGCATTATTTATAATTGCAAGGACATGTAAGCAACCCAAATGCCCCAAAACAGATGACTGGATGAAAAAGATGTGGTATATATAAACAATGGAAAATATTCAATTAAAAAAGACAAATTTGATGATTTTTTGGTAATATGGATGTACCTAGAAGAAATCATATTGACAGAAACAAGTTAGAAGGAAAAAGACAGAAAGCAAATGGTTTCACTAATATGTGGACAACCAAACAAAAGTACACAACTAGGGGATCAACTGGAGTGGCCAGTGTGGGGGGGTAGTGGGTAACCCCCAGGGATCACAATGATGTGAAATATGTCTATATAAATTATTTAATAGGGATTGCATTGAATCTTTAGATTGCTTTTAGAAGGATGACCATTTTGATGATGTTAAGTCTTCCAATCCATGAGCAGGGAATGTCTTTCCATTTCCTTTTGTCTTCTTCTATCTCTTTACCAGTGTTTTAAAGTATTCTTTGTATAGTTCTTTCATGTGTTTTGTTAGGTTTATCCACAGGTATTTAATTTTTTTGGTGTGATGGTAAATGGAATGATTTTTAAAAATTTCTTCTACTTCTTGGCTTTTTGCATTCAGGAAAACTACTGTCTGCAGTGTGTTGAGTTTGTAAACAGCTAGCTTGCTGAACTGGTCTATTGTTTCAAGTAGTTTTTCTGTGGCTTTTTTTGGGTTCTTTATATAGAAAATCATGTCATCAACATATAGTGATAGCTTCAGTCTTCTTTCCCTATTTGTATCCATTTTATGTCTTTCTCTTGCCTTGTTGCCCTTGCTAGAACTTCCAGTAAACTGTTAAAAAGTAGTGGAGAGAGTGGGCATCCTTGCCTGGTTCCAGATCTTGATTAAAATGGTTTTAATGTTTTTCGATTTAGGATGATGTTTGCTGTAGGTTTGTCATAGATGGCTTTTATTATGTTGAGGTATGTTCCTTTTAACCCCAATATTCAAGTGCTTTTGTCATGAATGACTGTTGGACTTTATTGAAAACTTTCTCTGCATCTATTTATATGATCATATGGTTTTGGTTTTTTCATTGTTGATGTGGTGGATTATGCTTATTGTTTCCCAGATGTTAAACCATCCCTGTACCCCTGGAATAAATCCCACTTTGTCATGGTGGATAATGCTTTTTTGCATTCTTGGATTTGGTTTGCCAGGATTTTATTTAAAATTTTTGCATCTGTGTTCATTAGGGAAATTGGTCTATAGTTTTCTCTTTTAGTGCTATCTTTATTTGGTTTTGGTATAAGTGTAATGTTTGCTTTGTAGAATGTGTTTGGCAGTTTTCCTTCTTTTTCAATTTTTTGGAAAAGCTTTAGTAATCCAGGTGTTATTTCATCTTTGAATGTCTGGTAGAATTCATTTATGAAGCCATCTGGTCCTGAGCTCTTGTTTTTAAGGAGAGTTTTGATGACTGCTTCAATTTTGCTACTTGTTTAGGTTCTCTACTTCTTGTTTGTTCAGTTTTGGCTAGCTGTATCTTTCTTTCTAAATCTGTGGATGGACAAATTTTCAGACACATACATATATCTAAAACTGGATAAGGAAGACATAGAAATCCTAAATAAACTAACCTCAAGCCAAGAAATGAACAACAATAAAATCCCTTCCCCAAAACTAAAGCCCTGCACTCGATGGATTTACAGATGAGTTTTACCAGGCATTCAGAGATGATCTGGTGCCTATTCTAAAAATCTCTTTCAAAAAATACAGAAAGATAGAATGCTATCAAATACATTCTATGAAGCCAACCTCACGCTAAAACCAAAATCAAGCAAAGACAACATAAGAAAGACAACTGCAAGCCAATCTCCCTAATGAACACAGACACAAAAATTCTCAACAAATCTTAGCAAATAGTTTCCAATAATGCATAAAAAAAGATAATACTCAATGACCAAGTGGAATTTGTACTCAGGAAACAAGGATGGTTCAACACCTGAAAAATCAATTAACATAATCTAACACTTCAACAAAATGAAAAATAAACACCACACAAGCATATGAATATATGAGAAACCATTGGCCAAAGTTCAGCATCCATTTATGATGAAGTTCCTCACAATTCTGGGGGGTAGTAGGAACATACCTTAACAGAATAAAGGCAATATGTGACAAAACCCCCCAGCCAGTATCATCCTAAATGGAGAAAAACTGAAAATCTTCCCTCTGAAATTCGGAACAAACAAGAGTATCCACGCAAACCACTGATTTTCAATATAGTTTTAGAAGGCATAGCTAGAGCAATAAGCCACAAAAAGAACATATCAGGACTTCAAATAGGGAAAGAAGAAATAAAATTATCGCTGTTTGCAGATGATATGGTAATACACCGGAGATTCTAAGAATTCTACAGAAAAGCTAATGAAAATAATGAACCAGTTCAGTAAGGCAGCAGGTTACAAAATCAATGCACAAAAGTCAGTAGTCTTCTTATATGCAAAAAAATCAGAAGAAGAAGACATAAAGAAAACTACCCCATTCACAATTGTACCAATGGAAATTAAATACCTGGGAATAAACTTGACAAAGGAATACAAGGAAAATTATAAAACATTGTTAAAAGAAATAAAAAGATATCCCCTGCTCATGGATTGGAAAAATTAATATTGTCAAAATTTACTACTCTACCAAAAGCAATCTACAGATTCAACACAATTCTGATAAAAGTTTCATAGTCATTCTTCAAAGAAATGAAAAAATACTAAAATTTATTTGGAGCAATAAAAATCTTTAAATAGCCAAAGTTCTCCTGGCTAAGAGGAGAGGGAATGGAGGTTTTATACTCCCAGACTTTAAATTGTACTATAAAGCCATAATAATAAAGATGGCATGGTATTGTAACAAAAACAGACACATAGACCAATAGAACAGAATCAAAAGCCCAGAAATAAAGCCATACATACATGGTCATTTAATCGTTGACAAAGGAGCAAAGAATATACATTGGAAGAAGAGAAATCTCTTCAATAAATGGTGCTGGGAAAACTGGACCACTAGATAAAAAAAATTAGTCTACTCACTTATACTATGTTGTAACTCAAAACGGACAAAAGATAGAGGAAATTGTGGGCAAAGAATTCCAAGATTTATACCCCAGAAGCTTCTTTCAGAAGAACACTTCTACAGATGCTAAAAATATGAAGAAAAACAAACAGCTGGGATTATATATTAAGCTAAAAATCTTCTGAACAGTAAAAGAGACAATAACCAAAACAAAGTAACACCCATTGAATGGGACCATATTTGCACTCCATTCAAGTGATAAGGCTCTGAATCAAAAACGATGAACTCAAAACTTAACAAAAACAAAACAAAAACCCAGTCAAAAACTGGGAGAAGAGTTAAAAAGACACTTTTCTAAAGAAATAAAAATGGTCAACTGGCATATGAAAAAATGCTTAACATCACTAATAGTCAGGGCAATGCCAATCAAAACCACAATGAGATACCACCATATACCAGTGGGAATGGTCATATAAAAAAATAGGCAACAACAGGTACTAGAGTGCATGTGGATAAAACAGAACACTTTACACAACTGATGGGAATGCAAACTGGTCCATTTATTATGGAAAGCTGTGTGGAAGACCATCAAATTATGGAAAACGGAACTACCATTTGATCCACCAAACCCACTTCTGGGAGTCTACCCAAAGGATACAAAAACATTAACTCAAAAAGGCACCTATATTCCTATGTTTATGACAGCACTATTTACAATAGCCAGGATATGGAAACAATCCAAATGCCCCCAAGCAGATGAATAGATCAGAAATTTATGGTATATTTATATAAAGAAATATTATCCTACAATTAACAAAAGACAACTTTGATGCATTTGTATCAATATGGATGGACCAAGAAGTATTCATCCTAAGGGAAATAAGCCAAAAAGAAAAAGAGAAGTGCTGGATGATCCCACATATATGTGGGATATAGGGAGAGCAAACAAACAAAAAGACAAATAAAACTTAAAGCTACCAAACTGTCAGCAGAACTGAAGCATAGAGAATGGGAGGGGGAAGGAGTAAAATCACAGGAGATTAAGATGAAGGTTCACATGTGGCAAGTTGGTGGGAGAACCTTGGGATATACAATGATGTATATGTGCAATGAAATAAAAATAAATGAAAAATCTAAAAAATATTAAAAAGAAAAAAACTTAGTGCAATAATTTATTGAAACAAAAGTAGGAATGTAATACATAGTCATGCAATAGTTTTTTAAGGAAATGGAGTACTAAGCCTCTCAGTTAATTCATTTACCTCCCTTGGATAATGTCCCTTTTTGTTGAATGCTCCTTTATGTAGAAGAAAATATTTAAGGTCAATTTAGTGATAATGTTCAATTAACTAGTACTGAGAATTCCCATTGAATAAAAGTAAACCCATTGTGACTCAGGGATTTGTATTATTGAGACAAGTGATTCAATGTTGAAATGAGGCTTATCTGCAATTCAATCTGAGACAAAAAATCCAAAATAAAAGATATCACATGTTCATTGCAATAAATACAAAAAAAGATTTAACAAAATGCAGTAGCAATTCTTGATAAAACTTCTAATAAAGTGGGCATAGAAAAAATATGCTACAATAAGTGAAGATTATATATGATCACCCCATAGCTAATATACAATCACAGACAAAAACTTATAAACTTTATCTCTAATTTAAGACCAGACAAAGATGTCCATTGTCACTGCTTTTATTTTATTCAACATGGTACTGAAGTTCTAGTTAGAGTAATAGATCAAGAAAAAATAACATCCACATGGGAAAGGAAGAATTAAAACTCTATTTGCAGATGACATATTATATAATGATAATCAAAATGATCAGAAAAAATGTCAGAACTAATGACATACCACAGTTATTGCTCAGAATTAAAATCAATACACAAAGATTAGTTGCATTTCTATACTCAAGAAAGAAACTTTGAGAGAAATAGAAAAACAATTTCATGTACATTATTATCAAAAGAGCAGAGAACCTATGAGTAAATTATCCAAGTAAATTAAAGAGTTGTATGCTCTAATTTGTAAGACTCTCAATTAAAATAATTGAAAAAGATAATAACAAATGGGTAGATAGTCTGTGCTCATGGCTAAGAGTTACTAATGTTGCTTTTAGGGTCATGTTAAAGCAATTGCAGATTCAATGTAATCCCAATGAAATTTCCAATAGATTTCCACAGACATTTATCAGTTAATACAAGGTGAAAAAAAAAAAACCACAAAAACTCTGAATAGTCAATTAAACTTTGAGAAAACATATCTGATTATCATTAATACTGAAGAATTCCTGAGCACAAGAAAGTATTCAATGGATGACCTTGAAATTGTTCTTTGTTCTGCTATTTCAGTGAATATGACAAACTTTTAAAAAAGGAATGTAATTCCCTTAGAGAAACAGGTGAGTTATAATTTCAGGCAGAACCATAATTTTTCAAATAAGGAAAGGAACATGATTCAGTAAAGAATATAAGTACACCCAACATTTATACCATATTCATTTACCCCATCACACACTGGTACTGGTCTTCTATTACTCAATGGACAGCATGAAAAACAAATATTTAGCATCATAATCAAATGTGTGATTTTCAATTTTGTACCATCACAGTAAATTTCTTTCTCTAGTTAAAGACCATATTAGATAATCAATTTATTCAAATTTGATTTCCCAAGTAGGCTTTACAGAGAGATAGATATTTTAAAATTGATTTGTGGCAGTGAATGTGGTTGGAATTGTGCACATCAAACTAACAAACAGAATAAAAGGAGATCTAATAGAAATCACACCAGTCAATTGTTATCTACATTACCAGTGAGATCAGTTCAGGAATTTAAACAGAAAAGAATAACAGACCCAACGTGAAAATTGTGGTTTCTTAATTTTCCTCTAAAGGAAAACTGAGAAATGGGTTTAGTTTCAATTACATTTTTTTCCACATGAATGACACAAGTCATGACTATTTTTTCAGGAAAATGAAAGAAAAATATTGGTATACTACATATTGCTTGATAAGAAAGTGTTCCTAAATATACACAGTAAAAGACAGGACATTCCAATTATTTCTCAACAATTTTCAAAAAACTTTAGGAAATGCCAGTGGAGTAGACTTCAGAGAAGAAAGCATACTAACATGAGTTTAATAATTCCGTAGGTATTATTATTGGATATGAATGAAATGGAAATTCCAAGATATAAATGAAAAGAATAAGTTCAGCTCCCACAGTGTGTTGAAAAAAATAATAATTTGTGGTTTCAAGATTGTCAACCCTGCAATCACAGGCCTTTCTTCAGCTCCAAGACTATTTGCTTCACAAAACATCCACCCCAAAGATTTTTTTTCAGAGCTCCATTTATGTCTTTGTTCCTCAGACTGTAGAAAGGGTTCAGCAAGGGTGTGACCACAGTATAAAATCACTGAGGCAACACATTTGAGTGTGAGCTATGGGGAATGGCAGCACTAAAGTACCATAAAATGAGACCACTGAGAGGTGAGATGTACAGGGAGAAAATGCTTTGTGCTTCCCCTAAGCTGTTGAGATTCTTTGTACAAAGGTAATTACTTTAGAGTAAGAGCAAAGTATCCCCTGTAGGGGACCAACACCCAACAGCACTGTTACAAAGTGCATCAACAAGTAATTCAGGATGGTGTCAGAACAGGAACACTGAAGTACCTGGTTGAGTTCACAGAAAAAATGAGGGATTTCCATGTTGGAACAGAAGGACAGTCGTAACACCAGTATGCCATGTAATAAAGAATACAGAACACTGATGCTCCAAGAGAGCAGAACCAGTAGCCCACAGCAGTATGGGTTCATGATGACTGTGTAGTGCAGGGGGTGGCAGATGGCCACGAAGTGGTCATAGGCCAGTCAGAAGAAAGTCATCCAGCTGCTACGGACCGGCCGGGCAAGGGCACAGGCCGCGGAAGACCAGAGTTCAGCTGGGCAGGAAAGACTTTAGGGCCGGCGGTTGGTGAACAGACACACACACTCAGTGAGCAGTGGAATCTGCTGATTTATTTGAGATTTTAGTCAGCATTTATAGTGTTTAAAAGAATTACTTTAACATTCTATGAGGAGAAACATTTTATGAGCACGTGAGGGCAATATTTCAATGGAAGACAGAAATCAATATCTCAACAGAAAATAGATTATCATTAAATACTACAAAACATTCCTAAGCAATCATCTTTTTGGGAATCATGACAGCTAAGTTGGTTACAGGTCACCAAGATTATTCTTGGACTGTAAAGCTTATCTAGTTTATCAAGATTTCCTTGCTTCGAGCTCATTGCTGACGCTCTAGTGATTTTTTCACAGTGAATTGTCTTTTACAATTAAAATAAAAGAATCCGACGACTGGGCTCCCAAATCTTTTTTAATAATGATGCAGTTTATGACTTTAGCACTCCTACACCTGGGGTCTGGGGGAGCTACGCCCCTAGGGTCCCCTGCTTATTTAGGTCAGCTCCCAATTTGTTCCTCCTGCGAGGGGCAGAGAGCTCAACTTGTAATAGGATTAAATTAAAAGTTCCTGTCTCTGAGGCAGCTCCCACATCCAGCCCCACAAAAAGTAAGGAAAAGTACATCTGGACGATGTATCCTTCATAGATAATGGCTTTGCTCTGTGTTTGGATGTTCACAGGCATCTTTGGAACCATGGTGGAGGTGGAGCAAAGGACAAGCTAGCGAGGAAGAAATATATGGGTGTGTGGAGTTGGTTGTCTGAGATGACGGCCACAATGAGGAGCAGGTTTTTCAACACAGTGATGAGTACATGGAGAGAAAACTGCTAACGATAAGGGGCTGTCATGTCGGTTCCTTTGATAACCCCAGCAGGAGAAATTCTGAAATTTGTGTACTATTCCCTGTTCCATGTAGTGGAGGTGACTCCCAGAAAACAAAACACAAGGCCATGTTTTCAGAAAAGACAATCACAAGAAATTTTGAAATGTTAATTTTTTAATGTTCACTTATCCTTAAATTTATTCTTAAATTATAATGATGATCCATTCAATAACTATCCATGCCATCTGGGAATAAGAATCCTTTCCCATCCCCAGCCTTTTCCCTAGGTATTTATGTATCTTATACTTAAAATTAATTAATTAATTAATCTTATTTTTGGATTTTGTACTATACATGACTGCATAATTGTTGATCCCCATATGATTACCCCCAACCCACCACACTCCCTCTGGTCTCATTGCCTCCTTTCTTTTTGTTGTTTGTCCATGTTTAGCCCTTTAGTCTTTTTGGTCTTCTATTTCCTTTATTTCTCAATATCTTCATTGGCTATTCTGCATGCCTTTGGGTTGCACCCCTGTTTCTTATTTCCTGGTGGCTGCTCTTTCTATTGTTTCTGCCTCTTTTTGCTGCTTCCTTCCATTATGTTTCAAGTCTTTAGCTTTGGAGACCAGATTTCCAGTCTTGTATTCTGGTAGAGCTGCTCCTCCATGGCGACAGTCTTTGGCTGATGGTGGGTCTCCAAGTCTTCTTTTTAAGATTTTTGCTGTTAGGCCACTGCCTTTTTTTTTTTTTGAGACTAGGTCTTGCTATTTTTGCCCTTGGGCCACCAGGCTCAAGTTGCCCGGGGTACCATGGACTCAAGTGATCCCCAGCCTCAGCTTCCCGGGTAGCAGAGATTACAGGCCTGTGCCACCATGCCCAGCTATGTTTTTTTTTCGAACTAGGTCTCACTATGTGCCCTGGTAGGGACTCAATCCACGATCCCTAGCCCCAGCTGCTTCATAGGCAGAAGCTTACAGGTATGCGCCACCGTGCCCGGCTACCATCGCCATTCTGCAGGCATCCGTCCTTTGGCAGCGGGAGTGTGCTGTTCTTTGTTGACTGAGTCTCTGTGCCAGGTTTATGGTCGTAGCTCCCCGGTGAGTGGTATGCACCACTCTTTCTCATGTTTGTTCTCACAGTTCATTGCTCTATGAACTTGCCTTGCTCTTTTTGAGTCCAGCCTTAGAGGCATGTGTTTTTAGAGTTTTTCTTGGTGTTCCTTGTCTGTTCTGTTTCTTTGAAGTTTTGTCTGGCTGTACTTATTGCTGGTGTGGGTGGCTAGGCGGAGTGGAGGTTAACCAAGAGGGGTCTCAGCAGGCCTCGGGTGTGCGGTGACACGGGCCGCCTGGGTGGGTCCCGGAAGTGGCCCCCGGCCACTCCCCCTTCCCACCGCACTGGGAGGGGCAAGGCCCAGTCACGTCGTGGACACAGTGGCTGCAGACATCTGAGCTGCCACCGGCATGGGCCAAGAATGGCCTACACATCCCTGGAGCAAGTGCAACCTGCCTCACCCACCCTCCAGAGGCAGACGAAGTTGGCATGCCTGAGGGTTGTGGACCCCTCTGCGCTGGCCACCCGGGTGGGTCCCACGTATCTTATACTTTTAATGAACAAGTTTGTCTTGCACTTGGGATTGAGTGATGGCTGAATAAAAGGCTGTAGATTCCTAATAAAATTTCCTAAGATTTATGCAGTTGAAAGAATATAAGATAATATAAAAATGAAATAGAATATCTGATGTTGCCAAATACCAGGATGACAATCATGTCTAAAGAAAGAGTAAGTGGGAGTTTTACTATTTTATTGGATGTTTAGTAGATCAAGAAATGCTATAAGGGAAACCAAGGGTGAGATCAAGTGGGAGACTCACCTTTTCTCAGGAAATGAGTCCTGAGAGTTAGTACATAAAGTCTGGTCAGGGCAAACCTCAGAAAGGCTGTTGTTTCAAAAATTAGAGGCTTCAAAGTAATATGTGGTGAGAAGTTGAGCAAGAGGACATGATGACCAACAATATCAGGCATTTGGGAAATAGAGAAGTAGGTGAGTTATTATTTTAGGCAGCATCATAATTTTTCAAATAAGGAAAGGAACATGGTTTAGGAAATAATATAATATATACCCAGCATTTATTCCAATATTTATCCACCCTCTCATACACTGGCACTGGTCTTCTACAACTCAATGGGCAGCATGAAAAACAAATATTTTGCATGACAATAAAAAATGTAATTTTCAATTTTGTCTCATCATGGTCAGATTTTTTTTCTAGCAAAAGACCATATTAGATAAATCTATTTGTTCAAATTTGATTTCCCATCTAGGGTTTACTGAGAGATACATACTTTAAAACTGATTTATGTTCCTGATTTTGGTAGGAATTGTGCACATCAAATGAACAAACAGAATAAAAGCAGGAGGTCTGTATACATTACCAGTGAGATCAATTCAGGTATTTAAACAGAAAAGAGTGACAGATACATTGTGAAAATTGTGACTTCCAATTTTTCCTCTATAGTATAACTAAATAAATGGTTTGTTTGCCAAGTGCATTTCCCCCAAAATTAGTATTACAACTCACAAATGTTCTTTCAGGAAAAAAGAAAGGAAAATATTTAGAGTGACACAAGTTGCTTGAGAATAAATTATTGAAATGCACGTAGTGCCCCATAAAAATCAGGGTATTCCACTTTTCCCTAAAAGTTTTGGAAAAACATTTGAGGAATGATCAAAGGGAAAATGGGTATGCATCAGAGTAGAAAACATAGCTATTGAATTAAAAAATTGTAAGGAGACATTTTATTGGATAGATGAAATGGAGAATCTAAGTTATAAAATGGAAAGACAAGTTCAATTTCATAATGTGATGAAAAAATAGAAATTTTTGGTTTCAAGACTTCTGGCCCTGCAATCATAGGCCTTTCCTCAGCTCCAAGACAATTTGTTTCGCATAGCATCCTCCCCAAATATTTTTTTCAGAGCACCTTTTATGTCTTTGTTCCTCAGACTGTAGATGAAAGGGTTTAGCATGGGTGTGACCACAGTGTACATCACTGATGCTATTACAGTTGAGTGTGAGCTGTGGGGAATAGCAGAACTAAGGTACACTCCTAAGGCAGTACCATAAAATAAGGAAACAACTGAGAGGTGAGATGCACAGGTAGAAAATGCTTTTTGCTTCCCCTGAGCTGATGAGATTCTACGTATGGAGGTAACTATTTTAGAATAGGAGTAAAGGATCCCAGTGAGGGGACCAACACCCAGCAGCACTGTTAGAAAATACAACACCAAGTAATTGAGAAAGGTGTCAGAACAGGAACATTGAAGAACCTGGGTGAGTTCACAGAAAAAATGGGGGATTTCCATGTTGGAACAAAAGGACAGTCCCAACACCATTAAGCTTTGTAATAAGGGGTTCAAAGCACTGATGCTCCAAGAAAACAGAACCAACAGGCCACAGAGTCGGGGATTCATGATGACTGTGTAGTGCAGAGGGTGACAGATGGCCACGAAGCGATCATAGGCCATCACGGTCAGAAGAAAGTCATCCAATACTATGAAGAGTATAAAAAAATACATCTGGGTGATGCATCCTTCATAAGTAATGGCTTTGCTCTGTGTCTGGATGTTCACCAGCATCTTTGGAACTGTGGTGGAAGTGAAACAGATATCCACAAAGGACAGGTTAGAGAGGAAGAAATACATGGGTGTGTGGAGATGGGTGTCTGAGATGACAGCCGCAAGGAGGAGGAGGTTTCCCAACACAGTGATGAGGTACATGGAGAGGAAACTGCCAAATATGAGGGGCTGTAATGTTGGTTCCTTTGATAATCCCAGCAGAAGAAATTCTGATATCTGTGTGCTATTCCCTGGTTCCATGTAGTGGAGATGACTGCCAGAAAACAAAATAACATAGGTAATATTCTCAGTAATAACCATCACAAAGTCAAATGCTACATTTTTATTTTTATGTTCAATAAATTGATAGACATAAATTATATGGAATTGATTCATCCAGGGCTCCTTGACCATCTGGGAATAGCAATTCCTGTTCCACTCCCAACCTTTTTTCCAATATGGTCATGAATACTGCACTTTAAGTGGGCAACTATGTCTTGCATTTGGGAATATAGCTATATCTATATCTATAACTGAATCTGAGAGGATGTAGAGTCTTGATAAACAATGCTTCCTAAGATTTACTGAGAAGAAGGAATATAAGCTAATATAAAAATGAGATAGATTATCTGATGATGCCAGATGGTAGGAAAACAATCATGTCTTGAGAGATAGTGGATATATGTGCTATTTATTTATTTACTTTTTTGCTGGATATTTTATAGACCAACAGATGTTATAATGGAGACCTGGGGTCAGAGCAGGTAGGAGACATGTTTTCTCAGGAATATATCTTGAGAATGAAAACCTAGGTCCTGTCAGGTTAAAGAACCAAAGAAAAGCTTTCGTATCAAAAATCCAAAGCTTTAAAGAAGTTTGTGTGGTGAAGGGATGAGCTAGAGGCAATAATGACCAGCAATATCAATTGGAATATACAGGCTGCTTCCCACTGTTGCTGAGATTTCAAGACAGAGGAAGTACCTCCTTCATATTCTATTTATTCATTTTTCTTTCTTATTTACATATATATGTTTGTGTGTGTGTGTATATATATATATATGTATATATATATTTACATCATTGTACTTCCTGGGGTTGTCTCACACTTTGTTCTTTTTACTTTTTTGTGTGTTGTTAACCAGGAGTCCTGGTGTAGAAATAATCCACTAGTTTCTATTGTCTGACAGCATCTTGACATAGGTATTAATGGATATTTTTTGATGTATATGGATACATCACAAACCTGTGAGAGATATTCACAAATTATTAAATGTATGCACACTAAACAAACACACAGGGTAACACACAAATGTGTAATATAATTCCCTTTGGACCATGGCACTACCAATATCTTTGGCATAGTTGTAATGGTTTAGAAAAAAGAGAAGTTCAGTGATTAACATTCATATTTATTAACTTAAAAACAAAGAAATAGTTTCAAATACCATTTGATAATCCTCTCAGGGATGTGGAAACATGTCTTTGAGACAATATGCAAAAATGAATGTTTATTCACATTTTGTTAAATGCTTTTAAGGAACCATAAAAAGTAGTTCAAAAAAGAAAGAAGAAAATTATATAGACATGAGGGGTATAATAAGCTGATATGGCCCCTGAGCCATTGTGATGAGAATACAGCCTTGGTTCTGGCCAGAGTGCAACTGCAGTTATATCCTTTTGCTGCCCCAGATAACAAATAATGCAGTAACATGCAAAAGAATCAGTGAAGAAACCTGGTGATTGACATCCCACAAGATAAGTGAGAAAAGGAGGAAAAATGCACCTTACAAGAGAAACTATGTCTAGAAAACAATAGTGGGGATTTTAAGAGATGAATGGTGATGTAGTGAGTGATAATAATTAAAAAACCTATGGAATAGGACTTCAAATTTTGAATATCAGATGGAAAGATTTTAGGTATTTTACTACTGAGAGCCCAGCAAACGAGTGTAAAAGTTAATGTCATCACTGGAACACTAGTCAGTAGATCCACTCAACATATATAGAAGAGCTAACTCTACATGAATGGCATCTCTGGCATGTGGTATTGTTTCCTCTGCCTCTTAATGTCTTTATTGTTTCCCCACCCATGTGTAACAAAATAATTCTACATAAAACTCTCTAGCAAGATTTTTTAAAAATTCAAATGCAATTCCTTTTCATATCAGTATGAGATATGCAAGATGATACTGTATTGCAATTCCAAAGCTAATTTTGCAAAGTAATGTGTAGATGTTGGGGGTGGGATTTCTAATAAACACGAAGATGTTCGAATATATCTTAGCATAAATATCTAAAACTACAACTTAAATTCATTGCACAGGCCTCCAACTAAACACTGTTTTCCTACTCATCCAAACTAAAAAACTCAGATCTACTCTAATCATTCTGCACCATTTAAAATTTCTCAATTTTTGTTTATTCTCTTTCAGTTCCCCTATTTGTTTTCCTCATCATTTAATGGTAACAACATATTTCTCTCTCCCAAAGAAACTCTTCTTTCTCTCCCCTCTCTCATTAAATGCAATTGCTAAAAGTTTATCTACCTCACAAACAAACATGGAAATTTCTCAACTCTGAGTTATGGTGGCACTAACATGATTTTGCTAAGAGCTATCTTCTCCATTCCCTCTAACCTTTCTGCAAATATGGACTGAGGGTTCATACTCACCTGAGTTCTTTTAGAGGAAAGTCTTCTGTATAAATATTTTAATTCCTCCCTGATAGATTGATAATGGAGAGTGAAGCTATGTTCCCAAGGAGGACAGTAGGAAGACCTGAAGCACTGGTCCCTGAGCTAGACTGAGGATTCCAAAAGCAACAGCTATGCCTTATTCATCTCAGGGTTGCACATGCCAAGGGACAGTGATAAGATATTTACAGCTCTGTGTCTACTCATTAGTTTCTGTTTTTATTGTGTCCCACTGATGAGCATATAATTTCTCTGTGGAAAAGTAGTGTGACCACATGGAAATAATTCCTGCTGATTCTATATTCCCAAGAGGCCAGGTTAAAGTCCAAGGAATTCCCTGTTTGGTTCTTCTTCTTACGGACTCCCCTCACTTCCAAAGGATTGTTCTCCTTCTAATTTATCTTGAGCTAATATTTCTCCAAATCTGAGATGCATGAACCTATCAGATAGGCCTCACGGTCCTGCAAAAATTGCATTGTGGCCAGGAACAGCTCCTTGTTGGTGGCCAGACGCAAGTACGAGAAATGAAATGAAGAGATGGCCTAGCCACAGCCGGGGGTCAAATGGAAGTATGAACCATGAGACAACTTTATTAACAAAAGAGAGAGGTATTTATAGACACAGGTCGAAGGCCTGGCAGGGCCTGGTGAAGGTCTGGCGAATTTTATGAAAGATAAGCCATCCTGAGAGACAATTAACATTTTAAGCAAAGAGTAATTTTGAGGAAGTAGTGTAGAGGTGGTCTCTAATCCTGGGAAGAGCTTAACATTGATAAGGAAAAGCCAGGCGCACTATCTGCTACATCAAAAGGCCATTCCAGATAGCAACTAGGTTTTCCCAGGGGCCATTAACGAGAGAGATTTTTTTTTTTATCTCGTCTGGCATGACGCTTTTGGAATGCAAATGGCGCATAGCAGCTCCTGATTTCTCTAGACAGTTTTTCTCTCTTTGGCCAGGGAGAGAAGTGTGTTCCTTTGATTAAAAAACAGTGATTACTCTGTCCTTTAACTGCATGATGCTTTTGATATATCAATAAGAAATTCATTTTAAAACACTTTTTATACACTGTCCGCAAATCCTCTTTTAATATAAGCATTTAGAAGGGCAGGCAACTAGGGAAAGCGTGGATAGTGATAAGAATGGAGTGGAGGAAAAAATGTGAGGAGAGATCACAATGAGACCTGATGGAAGACATCCAATGTGCTGTCTGGTTGTGGGAAAGCAATGACTCTACGTGAAGAGGGAAATCCTATATTGGCATATATTATAAAAGATGCAAATTATTAGTAGTTCATGAAAAAAGTTGATTACAAGAGTAATAGTATTTTTTCTATGCACCATGGTAGCAGATAGAATAAGGTTGTTTATCAGTTGACCTAAAGATAACAAGATTGATAATTATTATTTAATGATTATGTAGCTGGGAATTAGGAATAATGTGTTTCCATGACCACTGAATGTGGGAGAGGAAGGCAAAGTAGTTGGCATCAGAGAGAAGGTTGTAGATATTAGTCTTGACTTTGAAGATGGAGGAAGGAGAGTGAGTCAAGGGAAAAAACATTATTCCAAGAAATTATAATAGAAAAGTTAAAATATTTTGCTCAGAAGCTTAAGAAAGACCTTGGCCTAGAAACATCTTGATTTGAGCCTAGAAACACATTTGAGTGCCTGATTTCCCAATCTGAACATAAATTGGTTTGATATTAATCACTAGTGCAATAACTTGTTGAAACAATAATAGGAATGTAATATATAGTGATACAATAGTGTTTATTTGAGGAAAAGGAATACTAAACCTCTCAGCTAATTCATTTAGCTTTCTTGGATAAGGTCACATTGCGTTGAATCCTACTTTATGTTGAAGAAAACATTTAAGATCAATTTAGTGAATATGTTCAATTAACAGTGCAGAGAATTTCCTATTGAATAAAAGTAAGTCCTGTGTGACTCAGAGACATTGAGTATATTTAGGAAAAGTCATTCTTTATTAAAATGAGGACTATCTGCAACTTAATCTAAGCAATAACAAAATGAAAGCTAAAAATCATATACTCATCTCAATAGAAAAATGTCCTAAAAAATTAAACAGGAATTCTTGAATATACTTCTAATAATGTGAACATAGGAACAATAAATGAAGATTATATGTGATAACCCCATAGATATTACAACATTTATAGAAGAGACCTTGAAAAATTTGTCCCTAAGATAAAGACCAGAGATAGGTGTTTATCATCATTCATTTTATTCAGCATAGCACAGGAAGTCTTTGTCAGAGCCATATTTCATGAAAAAAAAGTATCCATATCAGAAAGGAAGAATTAAAACTCTAGTTGCAAATAACATATTATATAATGATAATCAAAATGATCAGAAAAAATATCAGAACAAATAAGCTTACTCAAAAAACATCGCAGGATTTAAAATTAATATACAAAGATTAACTACATTTTTTAGCTCAAGAAAGAAACTTTGAGATAAATTAGGACTTCATAGAGTATCTGTGAATAAATTATTCAGGCAATTAAAAGAGCTGTACATTGAAATCTGTAAGACTGATGAAAGAAACTGAAAAAGACACTAATAAATTGGTAGATATTTTGTGTTCATGTACTGGAGATACTAATGTTGGTTTTCTGGCCATATTACTGAAAGCAATCTGCAGATTCAATGCAATCCTGATGAAAATTCCAATGGATTTTCATGGACATACATCAGTTAATTCTATGATGTGGAAAAAAACCCCCACAAAAACTTTAGGTAGTCAAAGCAATTTTGAGAAAGAGGACCATCTGTTGATAATTAAGAATGAAGATTTCCTGAGCAGAATGAAAGTAACAATGGATGACTTTGAAAACATTCTTTTCCTGATATTTTACTGATTATGACAAAACTTTAAGATTTAATTCCCTTAGAGAAGTAGGTGAATTATAATCTAAGGCAGTATTAGAATTTTTAAAGCAAGGAATGGTATATGACCATTCCTTGTATTCAGTAAAGAATATAAATACATCAAGCATTTATTCCAATATTTTTATTCCCTATCACCCATTGGGACCAATCTTTTATACCTCAATGAACAGCATGAAAAGCAGATATTTTGTGTGGTAATCAAATGTGTGATTTTCAACTTTGTCTTATCACAGTGAAAGTTTTTCTCTAGCTCAACACCACATTAGATAATTATATTTATTCAAATTTGATTACATATGTAGGCTTTCCTGGATGATACATATATATATATATATATATATATATATATAATGGATTTGTGTCAGCGATTTTGATAGAAATTGTGCACATCAAACTAACAGAATAAATGCAGGAGGCCTGATAAAAAGCAAACAAGTATGTTGAAGTTTATATTATCATGAGATCAGTACAGGTATTTAAACAGAAAAGAATAATAGACTCAATGAAAAGATTGTATTTTCTGAATTTTCCTCTATAGTAAAACTGAATAAATGAATTTATATGCCAAATACATTTTTTTCATATGAGTCATACAACACATGACTATTCTTTCAGGAAAAAGAATGAAAACTATTTGTAATCAGACATGTTGTTTGAGAAAAAATTATTCTTAATTTATATGTAGTGCTCTACTAAAAATCAGGACAGTCCAATTATTTCTGAAACAAGTTTTGGAAAACATTTGGGAATGCCAATGGACAAAACTGCATGTATCAGAATAGAAAGCATAGTAATGTGAATTAAATAATTGTATGGAGAATTTTATTGAATAGGTACTAATGTCATGGAAATTTCATGATATAAATGGAAAGATAATTTCAAATCCACAGTGTGATGAAGAATAACAATTTGTGAGTCCTAGACTTTCAGCACTACTTTATGACGTTTCTTCAGTTACAAAGCAACTTGCTTAGCACAGCAGCCACCCCAAAGATTTTTTTCATTTTTTTCAGCGCACCCTTTATGTCTTTGTTTCTCAGACTGTAGATAAATGGGTTAAGCATGGGTGTGACCACAGTGTACATCACAGAGACAACTGTACTTAAATGTGAGCTGTGGGGAATGGCAGAACTAAGGTAAACTCCAAAGCCAGAACTATAAAATAAGGAGACAACTGAGAGGTGAGATGCACAGGTAGAAAATGCTTTGTACTTCCCTTGAGCTGATGAGATTCTACATATGGAGATAACTATTTTAGAATAAGAGTAAACAATCCCAGCGAGGGTACCAACACCCAGCAGTATTGTTACAAAATATAACACCAAGTAATTGAGAAAGGTGTCAGAACAGGAACATTGAAGAACCTGGGTGAGTTCACAGAAAAAATGGGGAATTTCCATGTTAGAACAAAAGGACAGTCCCAACACCATTAAGCTTTGTAATAAGGGGTTCAAAGCACTGATGCTCCAAGAAAACAGAACCAACAGGCCACAGAGTCGAGGGTTCATGATGACTGTGTAGTGCAGGGGGTGGCAAATGGCCACGAAGCGGTCATAGGCCATCACGGTCAGGAGAAGGTCATCTAACACTAGGAAAAGTAAGAAAAAATACATCTGGGTGATGCATCCTTCATAAGTTATGACTTTGCTCTGTGTTTGGATGTTCATCAGCATCTTCGGGATGGTGGTGGAGGTTAAACAGATGTCCACATAGGATAGGTTGGCGAGAAAGAAGTACATGGGCATGTGGAGGTGGGTGTCTGAGATGAAAGCCACAATGAGGAGCAGGTTTCCCAACACAGTGATGAGGTACATGGACAGGAAAATCCCAAATATGAGGGGCTGTAATGTTGGTTCCTTTGATAATCCCAACAGGGCAAATTCTGAAATTTGTGTATCATTCCCTGGTTCCATGAAGTGGAGGTGACTACCAGAAAACAATACAACATGGCTAATATTCTCAGAAATACCATCACAAAAATATTCAACACTACATCTTAATTTTATGTTCAACAATCAATATCCAGAAATTTTATGGAGTTGATCTCTTCAGAAGCTCCCCATACCAACTGGAATAGAAATTCCAGTCCCACTCCCAAACTTCCCTCTGGTATTTATATATTCTACATTTTCAACAAGCAATTCTTTCTTGCATTTGGGAATATAGATTGAGTGATGACTGATTTTGACAGGGTATAGAGTCCTGAAACCAAACTTTGTAATTTTTCCTGAATTGAAGGAATTTAAACTAATACAAAAATGAAATAGATTATCTGATGTTGCCAGATGCCAGGAAGACAATTATGTCTAAATAGAGAGTGGACAAGGGTCTGATAACAAAGATCCATAAACAACTCACAAAAACTTCACAAAAATAAGACAAAAAATGGGAGAACTAAAAGACACTTCTCCAAAGAGGAAATATAAATGGCCATAGGCATATGAGAAAAAGATCAACATTACTAATAATCAGGAAAATGCAAATCAAAACCACTCTGAGATACCATCTTACACCAGTAAGAATGGCCCATATCATAAAAACAGGCAACAAGTGCTGGCATGGATGCAGAGAAAAAACAAAACTCTTGTACTGCTGGTGGGAGTGCAAACTGATCCAGCCACTGTGAAAAGCTCTTTGGAGGACCCTCAAGCTACTGAAAATGGAACTTCCATTTGATCCAGCAATCCCATTACTGGAAATTTACCCATAGGTTACAAAACACTAATCCAAAAAGACATGTTCCCAGGTGTTTAACGCAGCACTATTTACAGTTGGCAAGATAAGGAAACAACCCAAATGCCCCCAAACTGAGAAATGACTGAAAATGATGTGGTATATATACATAGTGGAATATTATTCATCAATCAAAGAAGACAAACTTATGTCATTAGCAGCAACATGGATTGAGCTAGAAGGAATCATGTTAGCAGAAATTAGCCAGAAAGAAAAAGAGACGTATGGAATGATCTCACTTATATGAGGGATACAGGGAAAACAAACAGACAGAAAAATTTAAAACTGCCCACAGTATAGATCAAGGAAGTGGGACAAAATTAAAATTGGTGAAGGGGGAAGGCACAAGAGATTAAGATGGCTCAAGGGTGATAAGGTGATGGGGTAGACAATGATGTAATATACATATATATCTCTGTATATATATATATATATAGAGAGAGAGAGAGAGTACAATCAATAAAAAAAGCAAAAAAGAGACAGTGGATGGGAGTTTTATTTATTTTTTTTATTGAACTGCATAGACCAACACATGTTGTAATGGAGACCTGGGGTAAGATCAGTTGGGAGATACATGTTTTCTCAGGTAATGTGGCTTGAGATCCAAAAGCTAAAGTCTGAATAAGGTAAAGACCCTGAGAAAGGGTGCTGTGTCAAAAATTCAAGGCCTTTGAGACAGGCCCACAGGTTGGTGGAATAGTTAACTGTAATTAATTGCTCTAAGAGGGAGAAAGAAGGGACTGACACAGGGCCCCAGAAAGGCTCGGATACTTACAGCCAGACATCAGAGGATCACCAGTAAAAACAAGAGATAAAAAGTGAAGCCCCACGGATGTCATATCTCTGGGAGAGGGGCAGCTTGCCCATAGCCAGGAACAAGCTCGAGCACAGGCACAAAGTGGAGACCAAATCCAGCATCACTAGCAACACAGACACACTGACCTGATGCTGGCTGAATGCAGCTGGAAACTCAGCAGTCTTTGGGATACCTGGGTCACTGACACTACACTGCTGTCTCCACATCCCTATGGCAACAAGGCACAGGTGAGGGTCTCTGGTCCCACACTTCTGATTCCAAGAGGGGAGAACCTCATTTTCCATAAATCACCATGTGGAGCCCCTGAGACAGTTCAGTGACCCTGACAGGAACTAACCCCCACTTGGGACCCTGCAGTCATGGGGAAAATTGACTGACAGAGGTTGCCAACCATCAGGACCAAAGATGTGGCCATCATCACTGTACCCTCCCCCAGGGGGGAAGCACTAAACTAGCTCCGGGAGCAGAGAACTCCTTCCCCATACAGCCTCCCCTTGGATGTCCTGAGACAGCTCTACAGTACTGGCTAGGGCTGACCCCAAAGGGTAGTCCTTGGACACCTGTTTTCACAGTAGACACCCCCAGGTGGGAAACTCCCTGCTGTACATTCAGTGGGCTTGGAGGCAACCTCAACTGAGGATTTGAGACAGCTCAGCAGCTTGAATGCTGCCCTCAGGGGAGAGCCTGCCTCACACACAGTCACCTGCTGGAGTGACTAGGACAATTCTGCTGGGCTCACATAAAGATTAGTAACCCCTTGTCCTGCTTTTGCTTGCTCCTTTCAGTGTGTATTTGCTTGTTCTTCTCTCCCATACCTCTTCCTTTCACTTTGTTTTTTCTCCCTCCCCCCTTTTTTTTGTTCTCCATTTTATCACTGTCTATCCATGACTCGTTCACCACTTTCTTTTCTTTTCTACCCTTTCTTACCTTACTTGGGACTAGTAAAATGCAGGCTCACACAAAGATTAGCAACCACTTGCTTTTCGGTTTTACTTGTTTTAGTTTGTAGTTGCTTATTTCTATCTCCTATACCCTCCATCCCTCCCTCCTTTCCTCCCTCCCTAATTCTCTCCTTCCTTCTTCCCTTCCTTCCCTCCTTCCCTCCCTCCCTTCCCTCCCTCCCTT